>JAVFBZ010188584.1:0-14728 GCA_032466195.1 Katharina tunicata
ATCCTGCGACCATCTAAGAAGTACACACGAACCAGGTAAAGTGAAGTGACTCGTCAGTACAACGTTCAATCAACTGAGAAACACTCCCTAAAGAGATACTGCGACCATCAAAAAAGCCACCCATATAGTCACCGACAGGAGGGTTCGAACTTGTACCGGGTACAGTGAAGAGGAAACAGTTTTTCAAACCTCAACCAACTGAGTCTGGGCGACTTAATTTACTCTTATGGCGCCAGTTTTCTGAGTTGATCAGGTGTACATATTATCTTGGCAGTTGCTTTGTCGCGAAAGCATTAACAGTGTAGAAACTTAGCACACAGTCAGGCTGAATAGCACTTAATTGCTGCTAAACCTTAATAGTGTAAAAAGGTCATTTCCATCAGAAGCGATCTTAGCAACAGCCCGCGTTCACAACTCCGGAATAACTCGTTTAACTATGTGACATTTCAATTAGCCTGTTAGAGATAAAAAAAGAAAAAACTTTTAACGGAAGACTGGGAAATGATCACAACGATCTGCTTCACTCTTTGTTACTTTTGACTGGCACTTCTTATGGCTGTGCACTAGATTAGGCTGTGTTAAATAAGACATTGCCTGGTCCCTTTCTTGCTTAATGACTTTCGTTGAAGTGATTTATTTCACTCTTTTGACGGGAATGTTGTAAAACTTCGATGTGGCGTGAACACGGACATTGTTAGGCAATCAAACTTATAACACAGTATGGGGAAATTTAGAAATCATAGCCGTTTATTATTTAATTTAAAATCTGAAAGTGGCTTTATTATTCAGGGCTAGGTCAGTGTCCTCGACGTACCTCTCTCATTGTCCATGTGCTGGTTGATTTTGTTGTTAAACCCATTTAACTACATCGTCAGACCCGCAAACCTGCCGAGCTCGTATTTCTTTTTCGCTCAAGTAATATCAGGGCAACTGAAACGCCTGGACAGCATCATGTTCTAACTGCCGCGTGGGTTTCCCTTAGGAAGTCGGGCTACCGACCTTGCATCCTCTTGAGAGGTAGTGATGTAGAATGTATAACACTTTATTTAAAGTTATCCCTACCTTTAACTACAGAATTATTCGATAACATCAATTTAAGCAAAATGTATTGAATCAGTAACACGAAAATCGATTTTGTGTTGTGTTTGAAATTGCGTGTTGTTTGAAACTGCTAGATTCCTGGCAAAATACTTTAAAAAACTGTGCTGTTTTTAATGGATTTACTTCTGGCATTTGTCAAATGTTTGCCCTTTACATTGTGACAGTGAACTCTGCTTGATGCAGATTGGAACAAACATCCAGATGTATAATATGTAAAACATTCCACTCCTACGAAATAAATTATAAATGGAATACCCCTGAATTTTGATTTTGGGCTTTGTGTTCGCGTAAACATTAGTAACAATCAATTAAGGTAAAAATCAAGTAAATACATGCACATAAATGTATGTGTTTTAAGCTTATGATATTCTTCACGTAAATAGTACGTTGCAGATGTAAACTTTTCTGAAATTATACTAAGAACTTCTGCAGTCCCCGTGTATTTTAAATACAGTTTGGCCTTACAATGTATGCAACTCGAGGGTGGTTTTATTTCCGGCACGCCCACATGTGGCAAGTTCCTTATTTCCTTCTTTTCCGTTTTAAAATGACTGATCCTCTGCAGATGGTCACACGACTTTGTCTTTCTGCATCAAACAGAATCAATTCCATTCTTTAAAACAATTGTAATATAAATCGGCACGGTCATCTGCTTATCATAGTTTGTCGTGGTAATTTTATAATGCATTTCTCGAATATTATAAATTCATTGAATAGAACATAGGGACAAAAAAGCGACTAATTTATATTTAACGTGAATGTCTAGATGAGTAGTGAATAGTTTAAAACTTTCGGCAAGTCCATATAGACTGTCGAACTAAAATGACACATCGGTCCACCGAAGTGTCGACCCCAGAAAATGGACGAGACGAGGCAATTATTTGTGACCACAGTCCTCCATGGTCTGATAAATGATCAGGTGTAAAGAGAAAGTTGTCGCATAAACAACAAAGAGACAACTTTAATAGCCTTCACAAAGTGTGTTAGGGTCTTAATGTACTGTTTAATATTCTACAAAAGGTCATTTCCATCAGGCACAAATTCAGTGACTCTTCACATTTCCCAACACATAAATATCTATGTAAACTGTCTGACATTTCAATAAGCGTTTTGGACAGTAAGATGGTTCTACAAATGATGTCAATATGATCCTCTAGATGAATATAGTGACTGATTGGCGCTATTATCGTCCATCAGTATCCACCAAATCTGTGAAACATCAAAGGCCGTCTAATATTCTTTGGTTAGAAAGGTGATCTTTCTGTTGATTAGAGAAAAGGTAGCAATATTTCTGTGCTGAAAATATGTCCATATCTGTTCAGTTCCATTTTCAATGAAGAACATTTTATTGCATATCTACTTCAAGTAAGGAATGCTGCAAAATAGTTTCAATATTATCCGGTGTGAGTACAAAGCAGTCTCCCAGATGGAAATAATATAATGTTGTTACGTGATATCGGAGTTAGGCGCAGTCCATGTGGGACGATCAGAAACGTAAGGCGAAAATTGTTAATAATTTTTTCAACAAATTTAACTGACGACAAATCAGTTTATTTATACCTGTACACATATATGTGCTATGTTTGTGCACGTAGTTGTGACTGAAATCGAAGAGTTTTTTTTAATAAATCGTGTAATAATGATAAATAAATTAGATTTAAACAACAGTTCTTGCTAAAAGTTAAACTTTTTATTTTATGTTTATTTGAATTACGGTTACCTAAAAAATGATGGCTTGAAGAAAAGGAAAGCATTTTTTGCTCGTCGTTTGATGTTACTTGGATGTGCCCTTTTCCTAAAGACTTTCAATTGTGATCTTATTAAAGGAGAAAGTGTGCGGATTTGGGTTAATATTCTGTTGAAGCGGGGGAGTCGGATATATATGTCAGACAAGCTTACTGGACGTAAATTAAAACATGTTTGTAATCCTCTAATCCAGCTCATAATGACATGGGAAGCTCGCAAAGATCAACAGTCCTTTATTTAATGAAGGGTACACAAACCTTGACCTTTAGTTGAGACATTTTTTTCACCACAAAATGGATGAAGACATTGCTACACTGTTGAGTTACACAAAACTGCGCTGATAAGAGCAAATAATGAATAAAAAAAATACCCTTTCACCAATTCTCTTATACAATAACTAAAGACATTTTCTTTACTCACATAAGCATGTTCCAGACATGAGAGAAACCACCATCTGCGACACTGGCAACAAGCAAGACAATACAGGCAATTTACAAGACACAACATATGGCACGCGCAAATAAATCGACTTTTTGATATCCCGTAGCTCAAAGAACACCAGGGCACACGATTCTCCCATACAATCACCAACGACAAAAGTAAAAGTTATGATTCACATCTTTTTTGTGCTTCATGTCAATAACATCACTTTTAACTAAACAAGAAAGCAGCCTAGCGCCAATTGCATAAAGTTAATTTGTGTAGAATGATAACTCCAACGAATGATGAATAATTTCAAAAGTATTGATTCAAAAGTATTGAACCAAGCATAGTCATACCAACAAATATCAAAGTAATGCTTAATGACTACATGTACATTTGATATTTTCACGTAGGATTAAATAAAGTTGATTCAATCGGCACTTGCTTATCATATGTCAATCTTGATCGAGGCAACCAGGTGGCTTAACCGGAATTTGTTCAGCTATTTTCCATACATATTGCCGTAAATAGTTCGAGTGTACAAAACGAAAAAGGTAATTGATTAGCAAATTCAGTTTAAACATGATAATATTGTTTGATTCAGATCTGGATATAAACAAAACAAAAAGTGATTCGAATCACATCACAGTATGGCCTATCATCTTATCTGCAGTCTATATATGGAGATAAGCTTATTCCATAAATGCCTATAATGACCATAATCCTTCGACAATGGAATTCCAACTTGTTCAAGACATTCTCATAATGGAGTCGTATGGGTTTTTTAAAAAGTTGACCTGCGCACAGACGATAGAATGACAAATGTAAAACGCGTACGTGCTTACGTACATACAAACACAGTGTTACATCCCCTAACCTCAGTTGACTTTATTGTCATAATAGGCATGCCACAGGGACCCACAGACAAATCGATAGAGTGATTACTAAATGACAATGACCTAGATCTCATGGTCCTAAAAATTCGAACTTGTTAAAGACAAGTATAGCCGCGGTTACACAAGTATCGAAAAGTTGAACTAAACTGAGCTTGCTCTGATCCGGGATCAGAGCTGGCTTTTTTTTGGTTCGCCAATTAATTGAGGTTTACGGTTTCACGGCACTTTTGACAGCCCTGTCAGCAAGCGTCGCTGGAATCTTGGCACACTGCCAGTGACCTTGAGAGAGCGGCTACACAATGGAAAAACGTGAAGATATTCCAAGAACGCCACCTATAGGTGAACTAAGCTGATACGGATTATTGTTTACCCATACAATTTGGTGAGCCCAAAAAGTGCTGATCCGAATCAGATTTAGTCCACCTTTTTCTGCCTGTGTAAACGCAAACACAAATCTGATCCGGGTCAGAGCCGGCTCAGTCTCACCAATTTTTGCCATGTAGGCGAGGCTATAATAGACAAGCGTGACGTTTGGTAAAAATCGACCCAGCTACGGAATCGATAGAGTTATGACAATTTTTTTTCTTCTAAAAATGGCATTAATGACCTTGGACCTGACCCAACGACCCTGAAATTCGAAGTTATACAAGAAAATATCATAATAAAAACATGACCACTGATATGGATTTTCAACTTCTGGGTATCATATCAGTCGTCGTGTTTTTGTTATGTACCCAGCTTCTAAATGCCGTTTAAACAAGATTATCATAATATATGTAGAGTTTTAGATAAATTGACCAAGAGGTACGGCAGTGGCGACAATGGAAAACACGTACGTAAGTACTTAATAAGTACAAACCTATCGCTGTATCACTCAACTCCGTTGTGTGTTTATTCCTTAAAAATACGACAAAAATTAAAAATTTACCGCTTGTATTTTTCAAGGGCAACGATCACAAAATCTGATGCTCTTTTTTAAATTTATCAACTTTTAAATTATACCACATCGAAAACATAAATCTATTTTATTTAGTTTACTTTTTTTTCCACACCAAAGTTATTTTCATCATAGCTGCTCCGCTGGCTTTAATACTATCACCAGAACGGTACAAATTGATTCGTTATTACTTTCAGAGGGAGGAGAGCATTTTTACATCAACTGTAGAACCGCAGTGTCATTTACAAACGGGAAATAAATTATTAAACAATCGAATACTTGAGATCGTTTATCTAATTTACCTTATTGCCGCATTGTCATTGCATCTTTACATGTGCTATACGTGATGTAGTTGACGTCTGAGTTATTCTATTTCCTACCAAACTGATTTCTCAGCACATTTATCTGCAAACGCTTTAGTAAGTTAATAGCTAAGTGTTGGTGGCACGACTTTTGCGGCATCTGCGAGTATAAAAGAAAACTGCTCGGAGACTGTTGCAGGTATCACATAGGCCCTAAACATAGGGTTTCTACACCCACGCACACGGAAACGGAAGATGCGCCAGTTAAAACCAACATGGAAAGTGGTTGGCTGTCACATGTCATATATCAGAGTGGTCTGTGAAATGTATTCGATCTATAGCAGTCAAATTGAAATGTCAACAGTTAAACGAGTTATTCCGGTGTTATGAACTGTCCGTAGTCGCTAAGATCACTTCTGATGGAAATGACCTTTTGTTGCAAATGCGGCAGACGCTATAAACGTTCAGGATCATTTAGTACTAAATAATCCCATTTTGTACCAATAACCACTAGACTACCACTGCCCAATAAACCAGTACCTTTTTAAGATGTCCACGTGCGCTACAAATAATATTTCGTTGTAAATACTGCTTAATTATTTATGAATTTACTATTTTCATAGATGAAAGAGAAATAATGGAATCTTGCTTTAAAATAGAGTACAAAAGTGTGTCCTTGTAGATTCGCCGTTGCGCTGGTGCAACATTAGGCATGTAACGTAAAATGGACATTTAATGCTTCATAAAGGCGGGGGACTGCACTTTTTGAAACATCAAAACTTTCTTAAAAAGTCATGAGAAATATAAGATGTCGATATATAATCGGAAGGAGTATAAAAACATCAGTTATATTCTGATACAAAAATTCATTAAATACAGATAACTGTCTGAGAAGAACAAATTATATCGAGTATGCTGTAAATAAACTTTAATAATCCATTTGTAAATTTTCCTGTATGTTCCATATATATTCTGGCTTTTGTATAAAGGGGGAAGAAACCCTGAAAGGGCTTATTATATTTCTTTAGATTTTGGACGGTAACTCGCAGAAATTGACTTTTATGTTACTGTAACCGTTCGCGTGTTTGATCGAGTAAAGGAATGATCACAAACACAGGTTACAAGTTGCGGGTTTATTCAGCCGGTATGAAGACCAAACCATACATTCAGAGAGAATGCACTAGCTTCCCTGAAGACACCCTGTTATAACAAACAGGAAGAGCTATAAATACAAATGTAAACATATTTACATGGCGCACATTACTTATTGTCCATAGCCTTACATATGGTAATTCAAAGCACTTAATGGCACTGCAACAAATCTGACTTTATCGCATTACACTTTATAATTATAATTATCCACTAAGATACCGATAATACACGGCAGGATAACTCTGTGTACTTACCTGGCACAGGGGATACCATGATCGCGGTTCCCCCAGGCAGTGTTAAACTGTGGAATAAGTCTTTCATTTGCTCGTTTTTCCTTTATCTAGTTCGATACATTTCTGGAACCGGCAGGCCCTGGTTTGGGCAGATAACAAAGAGCAGACGTTTTTCTTTCACCGTTTGTACCCCGGAAGGGGGTTCACTTACCATGATGAGACGGTTCAATCCGGAGAGGATGGTGGATTAAAACATGCTGGCTAGGACGGCCAGAGTCCGAGTTATTGGAGATGTACCCAGGTCATTCAACTTGTTCAAGTTTTGTATAGAAGAGTTGGAAACCAACATTCTGGAACAGTCAAACAACATTGTTGCAGCAGGTTCGCTGAGAAGTCCACGTGAGGGCTTCGTGACATTCAAAGATATTATTTCGTGTAAGCTATGTTTTCATTCCTCAGACGTGGCTATTCCGGAAACAATTGCGTTGGTTGTGGTGACCGCTTTTTATACAGTAAAAGTGCAGATTCGTCTACACTGGGTACCGCCCTTTATTTCTGACGATGGCATATCATACATGTTTGCAGATTACGGTGCAGTGTTGAGTTGTGACAGACACGAAGTGCTTGTTGTTGTTCGTGGCCGGTCGCCACAATGTTTAAAGTGCAGCGATATTGGGCACGTGCACAAAGACTGTCCAAGTAGATATTGTCCGTCCTGTAATAAAGTGCATTGGCCAGGTCAGTGCAAGCCGCCATCGTCTGCTGATGTTCTGACAAGACCGAGAACGAAGTTATATCCCGATCCCGATCTTTCAGACCAAATCAACGTCGAAGAGGACTGGGATCCTCCCGATGTTTCTTTTCAGGAACCCATTACTGCCACGAAGTGTAACGACCAACCGGTTCCCGAGGCTGGTCCTTCCAATTTATTTCATACACCAAGCCGTGAGTCACTACCGTTGACTCCGGTCGGCACGGCTAATGAGATATTTGCTGGAGGTAACCCTGTAGGTAGATGTGATACTGCATCTGAATGTTCATCGAACGATGAGTTTATGGAAGTGATGTCTGCCAGCCGGAAGCGTCGAGACCGTTCCCCTCCAGATTCGCCAGTGTTAAAGACAAAATTTTGCACACGATGGAACCAAGACACGCCCCTGAACTTTTCTCCTTCTTTGTGATTTTGACCTTTTACTTACGGATTACTGAACTGAATACAACCCTTAGGACATTCGTTTGCCATACGATTTGGACAGTTATTTCAAAAGTATTATGTGATATTTTAAACGGACTTTCTTTGCTATATCACCGATATCCTACCTGTTTTCTGCCAGTAGGGTGAGTTACTTTCTTTTTCTAAAAATGTTTCGTCAGATTTATATTTTGTTAATTGCTTAACTGTTTTGAGAATTACTTAACTCTAACGTTTAGGATAGCCACTATAAACTGCAATGGCTCACGCCAGAGGCTGCGCAGGCAGCTTTTATTTCAATGGGCAAAAAATAATAGTTTAGATGTTATTTTTGTTCAGGAATGTTACGTTACATCGATTGAGGATGCTAAACAATTGGAAAGGGAGTGGGTGGGAAATGTTTTTGGAGTTTAGGCCTTTGCCATAGTCGAGGGGTTGGTATTTTGTTGTCAAGAGGAATTCAGTCTTCCAATTGTTTTTGTGATCATGGGGGTAGACTAGTAACTGTTGATGTTAAGATAAATGCACAGTTTTTTCGCTTAGTCAATGTTTACTCTCCCAATTGTGTCAGAGATCGTAAAGATTTTTTTGATTCTATTTTTCCGCATCTCGTTTCTTCAAAGCCTATTATTTTTGGGGGAGATTTTAATTGTGTAGAAAGTACTTCTTTGGATAAATTGGGAGGGAATTCATACAAAGGGGCGGGTGGGGCAGATATTCTAAAGAGTTTTTGTTTTGATTTTGATTTAGTTGATATATACAGAAAGTTACACCCTATTTCGCGTACTTATACCTTTCATAGAGCCAATGTGGCTACTTGTATTGATCGCTTTTACATTAATTCAAGTTTAATTGATAATGTTGTGGGATTTTCAATCCTTCCGTGTTACTTTTCTGATCACGAGTATGTCCTTTTAGAATTAAATAATTTTTGTCATAATGTTAAAATAGGTCCCTGTTTCTGGAAATTCGATACTTCTTTACTGTTAGATCCTCTTTTTTCTGATTATTTGACTGCTGTGGTTAGTTGTTCGGTTCAGTGCCGAGACAGTTTATCATTAGAATGGTGGGATAGCTTGAAAGCTGAAATTAAAAATGTTTGTAAATTTTGGGAAAAAACACAAAATATGTAACAGTAATGTAGTCAAAGCCATCCAAAGAAATTATAGGATTTTAAAACAGGAGGAGTCAAAGGACCCTGGTCATTATGTTGATCAAATAAATGGCTTAAAGAAGCAAATTAAAGATATTCAATTAAATTATAAACATGGGTTAAAGTCCGACCTAATGCGACGTTATTAGATAATCAGGAAAAACCATCAAAATGTTTCTTAAAAAGAGTAAAAAAAATACTTACTTGTTTACAATCTTCGTCTGGTCCTGCTACCAACCAGTCTGAAATTATGAATGAATGTCGTACTATTTACAGCAACTTGTTGCAATCAGAGCCTATAAATAATGAAGCATGTTTTGAGTTTCTTAAAGATGTAAACATACTAAGTAGAACTGATTTGGAATTATGTGATGGTCCTATTACTAAGGACGAAATCTTTACCGCCCTGTGTGGCATGAAGAGCGATAAACCCCCTGGCAATGATGATTGATGTAAAGAGTTCTATTTACACCTTTTTAAGTTATTCCCTGATATTTTAGTTGATGTTATTAACCATGCGTATGATTCGTTTTTATTGTCTGATAGTCGGGTTACATCAATCTTTTGTGGAAGGACGTCGGTCAATCCGAGAACCTTAAGTTCTGCAGGCCGATTTCGTTGCTCAATGTTGATTACAAGATTATCTCTAAAGTTTTAGCTAACCGTTTACAGATCGTTTAACATAATATTATTCATCCAGACCAAACCTGTTCTGTTCCTGGACGCTCATTATATATTCTCTGCCTAGAGCCTTTAGCCATAGCAATAAGAAACAATATGAATATTAAAGGTCTACACATACCTGGTTGTAAAGAATACGCTAAAATATGTTATATGCGGATGACTCAACTTGTATTTGTTCCAATGAGACTAGTGTAAAGCGTGCATTGTCTATTTGTTTTAAGTTTTCTCTTGCATCGTGCTCTAAATTGATTATCAGTAAAACAAAGGGTTTATGGCTTGGTAAATGGAAGTCACGCTCTGATCATTCTTTCGGGATATTATGGCCAGACCATTGAAAAAGTCTTGGTATTGTCTTCGGTAAACACCATGTAATGTCTCTAAATGCTAATCCTATTTTGAAAAAGTTTGTTGATGTCCTTAATTTATGGCAGAATAGAACTCTGTCTATGTATGGCAAGAGCTTAGTTGTCAAAGTATTAGCTATTTCTAAGCTTGTGTATACATGTTCAGTTTTAAATATTCCGCTATATGCCTTACGTCAGTTTGAAAGAGAGGTTTTTGCTCTCTTTTTTTTTTATGGAAAAACCGTTCTTTCGATCGAATTCAACGTTCTGTCACGTATAATTCTCTTAATTCTGGAGGTTTATCAATTGTTCATTTAGAAAGCAAGACTGAAGCTTTACGTTTATATCACTTGTATACTTTAATTAATAACTCAACTGCTAAATGGGTTCACTTTGCCGAGTATTGGATTGGGTTTACTTTGCGTAAGCATCGTCCTGACTTTTTAAACAATTTAATGCCTTATTTTGATTTCCTTCCCTCATTTTACCGGAAAGCTGTTCAATCTTATCGTAAGTTTTGTCGATACTTTCCTAATTTTGATTGGCACCAACCGTGTTCATGTAAAACATTTTATCAACTTATTATTCGTTTTATATGTTCTAGACCACGGTCTGAAGCTCTGTATCCTGCCATTAATTTGAAAGTTACTTGGTGCAATATTTTGCATCCTTTTCTCGATCCATGCACTAGAGATTTAGCCTGGCGTATATTGCACAACATTTTACCTACAAATTATTTAGTGTTTACAAGAAGGATTTCAGGTGATATATTCTGTCCTCTATGTAATTCGAAAGAAACGATTGAACATCTTTTATTTAAATGTAAATTTTCTCAACCTGTTTGGAGAATCATTTCCCCTTGGATCCGTAAGATCTCGGGTTTGAAAATACCAATGAGTTTTAAAATTATTCAGTTCAATTTATTACCCGATATGAAAACTGCTGAACAGTTCGCTAGGTGTCTTTTACTGTTATTTGAAGGACGATTGGCTATATGGATGTCTCGTAACGATGTTAAATTTTCTAATATGGAACCGTCTTCACCAGCTACAATTATATTTCTGTTAAGCCGCTCGAAGTCTCGTATCTTAGCCGACTTTAAACGGTATTCTGAAGAAGTTTTTTGTGAATATTGGTGTCAAATAGACATTTTCTGTGAAATCGTCAACAATCGTGTGAGATTCTTCATTTAATTTGAATTGTCTAAAAATGTATATATTCTCACTTCTGTATATTATTCAGTTCATATATATGTGTCAGTTTTGTCAATGTTATATTTCATGTACAATGAAAGCTATATGCGTTTGTATATACATTTGTAGATTTGTAAATACTATGTACATTTTATGTAAATAAAGATTTATTAAAAAGAAAAAAAATAGGAAATACGGCATGACGTCATTTAATCCATCGATGATGTCATACAAAGAAATATCGGTCACAACCGTACACAAGTAAAGTGAGTACCGGCCATACAACGTAATGCCAATAAACAGTATTAATATAACATGCGTGCGGATTACATAAAACATTTTAACAACTTGTTTGTTTAAATAACAATAAGACAAAACTTTATGGATTCCAACTTTTTTGTTTATTAGCGCAACATTCCAATGTCTAAATCAGACAACGTTAAATAAATAAAACAATAAATGGAACAATAAATAAAGAAGTTGGAATCCATAAAGTGCATCAACTTCTTGGTGTCTCCAAAGCACGTTATTGTTTATTTAATTGGTACTTCAGGATATTTTACTCGTTTGACGGTTTGCTAGCCCACTTGAGTAAGGAAATCACCTTAACGGCATTGGAAACGAACAAGCCAATACAGGCTATTTATAGGATAGAAGATGACACCATAGCCAATTAGCTGACTAATGCTTAACGCGCGCCAGGGCACAGATGTTACCCAACTGCTAGCTACTAGTATAGTAATACAAAATATGTACATGTACACGAAAAGGAATCATTTAAGCCTCGAACCCACGACCCTCTGCCATGTGCCAAATCGCCAGCAGGAAACACCGGTTAGCGGTCAGTGCATGGTGATGTGTTGTAAATTATTATTACCCTGATATTTTGCCAGAATCATACCACCGCTTTGTTGTGAAAAATATAGTAAGAAAACAAAGTCACTGTCAAATCACATACTCTACCAATTTGTTAACAAATTGCTATTACATTTTTTGTAGGATTTTGCGTTTTCAATTGCAATGCACTAAGAGGGGGTGTAAACAAAAACATAAAATCATAGTCAAATTACAGAGACCTCCAAAGTTGCTTAAACAACTATTGATACATTTTATGTAGAATTCTTCGTTCCCAATAAAAGCCACATAAACTGAACTACTTTAAGTAAAATGTATGGTACACTGTTAGTGTCATGTTTTATTTGTGTATTTTATGCCGATAAAAATAACACAAATAACTCCAAATTTAACCCTAGCAAAACAGAACGTGCACACATGTACGGAATACAGTTATATATTTGATCCACATCTTGTTAATAGACCGCCATAATAATTTCAGTGGCATGGTCATTACAACAAATGTAGCATGAAAAGTCCACCCTACATTTTACTTACGATAGCCCAATTTAAGTGACGTTCAGTGTATAACAAGTAATCATACAAACAATATAATAGCGCTGTTAGTCACAACTTGATATGGGCTATAATTTTACAATGACTTTGTTTTAAAATTTTCTTTTCTTTTAACACTGATAAAAGACACATGTATTTTACTACAAGAGTTGTCACAAGTCAAGTTTCATACGATCTCCTGTAAACATTTCTAGGATCATTGCAATTTACATGTTTGCGAATGAGTTTTAGTAGAAAATGAATTGCAATTTTCTTAAGATGTTATATCTTATAATGGTACCTTGTAACCAGTCATGTTTTATTGTTGTGCTGAAAGTTTTAATTTTTCGACTATTATCTGGTCATATTCCTGTAAATTCCTATCTTCATCGTTTTAACCTCCATGCTGTGACATTATGATTTAATTGAAAGTAAAAGTCCGTGTTCGTTTAATACGCAGTTTGTGTTTTATATATAACGCTCTCTGAATGCTGTCCTAATAAATGTAGATGTCAGAGACAACACGCTCAGTGTTAAACTGTGTTCTATATCGTTCCATATATAGCCCAATATATGATATGGTGTCAGAAGTAAACTAAACACTTTATTTAATACAATGGCGGAAGCATCAGCGCGGATCACCGTTTCTGCGATGGATTTTGACCACGGCAATGTGGCAGAAAATTGGAAGCGGTGGAAACAAACCATGCGGCTTGTGCTAGACGGTCCTTTGGCGGGAAAACCCTAGAAGGCTCAGTACAGCTATTTTCTGTTGTGTATCGGACAATCTGGTGAAATCTTCAACACTTGGACATTGGGAGACGAGGAAGATGGCAAAATACAACCAATGTTCGATCGTTTCGAACAACATTGTAACCCTAAACAAAATATAGGTGTTACGAGGTTCAAATTCAAGAATGCAAGGACCAACCGAGAATGTAGATCAGTTTGTCACAGAGTTAAAGCGTTTATCGCTGGATACAGCCTTCGGTGCTCTTACAGACGAAATTATTAGAGACCAAATTTTTGTTGGCACTTCCAGTCCTGAAATTAAGGAAAAACTACATTACCCAGGTATTTGGAAGTGGCCAGAGGCATAGAGTTGTCATAACATCATATGAAGGAATTAGAGGAATCTTCAAAAACTGTGAGTACATTACACAAAAGTAAAAACAGTTCAACTCAAGGGGCTCGACAGAAATACAATAAATACTCTAAAAATAAACAGAAATTCTCTAAACATTCTGATGATACACTGTGTATGAGGTGTGGCCAACAACATGACCTCACAAATAAAAAGAGCTGCCCAGCCCATGGTAAACAGTGCTATAAGTGTAAGGGACCTAATCATTTCTCGTCTTACTGTAAATCACAGACAAGACAGAGGAAAAAGGAGAACACTGTACACAACTCAAAAGAACTGTCTAGTTCGAGTGACGATAAATTCTATATCGGTGCCATTGATAAATCTGGTAGTGACGATGAAGTATTTGCTTCGATAGAAATTAATGGTCGACCTGTGCATGCTAAGCTAGACACAGGTGCCCAAGTTAATATGCTACCTCTGAAACATTTCCAGAGATTTGACAAAAGTGTTGATATTCACCCAAATGATGCCAAGTTAAGTGGGTTCGGAGGAAATATTCTGAAATGCATGGGCAAGTGTGTACTGACTGTGAACTATAAGCATCGCTCACAACAGGTTGTGTTTTATATTGTTGATGCTAAAGGGCCAGTGACATTAAGTTTAAATGCCTGTACAGATTTAGAGCTCATTAAGGTTGTGTTACAAGTTGAAAAAAGTGACTTTAAAACAAAATACTCTATTATTAACAAATATAAAGATGTATTTACAGGTCTGGGGTGTATGGATGAAGAATATCACATCAAACTTCGTCCAAACAACACACCGGTAGTGCTTCCAGCAAGGAAAATTCCAGTCCCTGTCCGAGACAAAGTGAAAACAGAGCTTAAAAGAATGGA
>JAVFBZ010188595.1:0-14728 GCA_032466195.1 Katharina tunicata
TTCCATATAAGGTCATGAACCCGGCGAGATCAAAAGCTTTACTTGAGGCATACGAGGAAAAATGGCCGGCCTTCCTTGCGCTAAATTCGAATTATTGCATGATTTCTCCTGACTATTACTAACCTTGAACCAACCTAATAATGTTAATTTCAAAGTAATTGTTTTAGTTTATGCACAAACTTAAAGTTGGTTAAAATCTAGGCAATCTGAATTTGTTGTAAAACCCTAATTTTGAGGGCTTATGTTAATTTAAGATAAGAGGTGATACTAGCATACTGAGATGTAGAAACTACGTTGGATAAGCTCGGCTAGCGGTTCTAGTAAATGTCTCGCGAGGACTTCCCCATCGGGACACTTTCTCCCGGGCATGTGCCCCCACAGATATCCTCCCGCCAGACATTTCCACCTTTGAGAGCTCACCGTGAACTATTTTGTCCTATTTTGGAAATGTGTTCGTTCAGAATAATTCTAGAATGTTCACATTTGTAGGCGCCTATAGAGTTATAAAGTTGATAAGAACTGAACATATGGCCACTGACTATCACGTTACCGCAGACACTGGCTGGGGGCAGTTTATTGTTCATCAGAGGGTAGTTGAGATTCTTAGCATGAAATTAAGTGGATGAAGTGATTTTTGTTTATAAAGTCACCAAACAGGCTAAGTTATTCCACAATAGCAATGTTGCTGTGTTTTTGTAGATAAGGATCTTCTATTAGGTGGAAGAAAGAATCTAACAACAGATACACGGCGACTTTGGAAATGATCACTCATACAATATATGCATGTTTGACCATGCATGTGTGGACTCGGATATCACATTTCAGGTCTATTATTTTAAAGCAAAAATGTGATCACGAGATAAGCATTAATTATTCTCATATCATTTTAACACACACTTTGATCGAATAAATTGGCCAGTTTAGCTGATACAACTTGGACGGATGACAGCTAATGCGCGAGTCTCCGTATCGTTAACCTGCTAAACATAAGTTACATGGCTCGGTCGCCTGTCTTAGTTTTACTATTTTTTTTATTTTCGACATTAAGCAAATAGTTATCTGATTACGCAAGATTAAAATTGATAGGCTTACGATACGAATTGGACTCTTCTGTTATTTGTACTCCATGTATCAGGTTATCATTGATTCTTTGGATAACTTTCCATTGTTATATGAAAGGGATTTCCTTAATGCTTTACCTAATAAAACGAAGTGCGTATTGGGTAGAATAATTTTTCAATGGATGGGCTAAACCTAGTTCTATGTTTTTCTTGCCATGGTGTTCTAATACGTCATTGCCATCACGACAGGTCTTATATGTAATCAAAAGTCTGGATCTAGCGATATAGTGTAAAAACTCTTGACAGAAGAGAGCCCAATTGTTCGAAATGTCTCTCTTTAAACTAATTAGTATGCAATAGTTTTACTCTTTTAAATGAATAAAACAAAGAAATAATGTAACTATGTCGATTAGTTAGGTATGACATCCTTTATCGTTGCAGTTTTTATTAGCATGATCTGCGCACAGACGAAGCGACTGAGGTCAGATGGTTATAATAAGTCTACAAACTCAAAATTTCTGACATCCACTGTTTTAACCTTCGGTTTAAACATATCTTGTTTAGAGACTGCGGAACAGCATTTCTCCTTAAGCCTAGATGCTATGGTGGTTATCGATTTGATCAACAGTCGAGACAAAGTCTACATGCATACATTTTGACCTGAATCCCCATCCCATGTGCAGAGTTAAATACAGATAATGAAGTATATGTTAGTAATGATGTTAGTTCCCATCATAATATAACCAACTATGCTACATGTCAAATCAGATATCCAGTTTATGGTCAACGGGTTCACGAGAGAAAAAATACTTTCTATGAGTTAGTATTAAGGATAGTTATCAGATAATATGTCTAATACGTATACTTTCTGGCAAAGTGTTGTTTGCTTAAATTTCACATGTAAGGTGTCTGACTACAACTGGAGGAACTGTCCTAACATAATTGGTTGTGTAAGTAACGCTAGATATAAGGGAAATGTCTTTGAGCACGATGTCAATCAATCAATCAATCAATCAATCAATGTGCCATACGCCTTGGTATCATTTATAGAAACTCTTTATCGGAATCAAAATATGCTAGAGTATAGTGATGATGATGATAATGATCATGAAAATGATGATTATGATGGTGGTATTATGGTCGTTTTCAAGAGAAAAGAGACTGGATATAGTGTATCAACATCAACCGTCCTATCCCAAACAACTCTGGGTTTCGCCAACTGATCTGTCAACTTTGTTTTCCATTATGCGGTAGACATATTTATTCATATCCCTTTGTAAAGGGAGAAAAACAGAAAATGAAGTAATCTTGTGTGGATAAAGTGGGTACACGCCGACTTACTATTAAACACTATGTTTTGTTAACTGTTTCCCAAATAATGTGAAGTATATTGGTCATTATTCAGACCGCTCAAGGCAAGTAAATACCTGGCTATCACGATATGTTATCCAATATTTCTTGGAACTAGTGTCTTAACACAAGGTATCTGCCTTATGTCTAACGTAATCCATATAATAATACACATGACACTATATACATTAACATAGTTACAAACATCCCAGCTTTCGAAATAAACGTATTCAATTAACAAGCTAAATGGCAATAGAATAATAATAATAACAAAAAATTTCATTGAAAAGCGTGGATTTTTCTAACTGTGTTTTATGTCTTTGCTGTCGTGTGTGTTATTAGAGGCAAATTCAAACCTCTCCTAGCCAGTATGTAAGGATAACTTAGATTAGTCTATTTGTTTTTGCAACTATAAAAAAATATGAAATTAGTAAAGAATCAAAACATTTTAAGGTCAAATTTATACGTGAAGATAAGTTATCAAAAGGCAGTTTTTACGTCGTTGTCACACGGTTCTTATATCCCATGCTATTGTTTACAGAATCATAACTCGAAGGAAGAGTGTAATTCTTGATGATATCTGTATACAAAGCTTCTATCTAAATCTCAAAATTATTTGTGTAAGATTTAAACATATATTCTGAAGTGTATATGACCACCATGTTATAAACATTGGTGTAAAAAATGAAGCTTTGTGTACACCGAACAAAAGCGAGTTTCAGGTCAGATAAGTTGGTCAATAACATTTATTGACAGTCTATATTAAACAGTAAAAGTTTAAAATAAGTAGATAGGCCGTCAAAAAGGCAAGCCAGTTATAACATCATGTCGTTTAACCTTTCTTGTAATACATATGGTGTCGTTATCAGTATAGCAGAAATAACTGTTTTGTTGTGTAAAATTATATAATTGCATTGTGAAGACATTTTACGATATGGCTAGGACTCAAAATGAATCCCGCGTGTCATTCTGAGAGACACACCTGTATATACCATGGTTGTCTGATAACAAAGATTTATTGCATCAAGCACTGTTGTGTTATCATCCAGATGTTAACGTTACGTGCAGTTTGTAAGAGTTTTTGTTAGTTCTGCTTTAATTAACTCTACCCCGGAACAAAAACACTCTCCGATGAGCTCAAATTTATCTTCCGACACACCCTCTTTATTGACTGAAGATAGAACGTTTTATGTACTTTCGTTATTTAAGGTTGGCCTATGTTGTTGTTGTATCCTGACATACGTCGGCGGAAAGGCGGACCCTGTCTGTCAATCGAATTGAAGTTTGTAAAGTCCTAAGTTAAATAAGTTAATAAGGTGCATGCAAAGTAGGCCTAAGCAAAATGGTATCGTAACACCATTTAAACACGCCTTAAGATTATCTTATGTCTGTCAGCTATTAAGAATCCATTTTATTTTTTTAGACTTGATGAGCTTGCATGTATATATTTTGGTCAAGTATATATTTTTGAATAAATGTAGAGAAAGAAAATTATTCGAACTATGGTCTCTGGCTACATGACCAGCGCTCTAACCGACTGTACATTTTTATATATATTATAAATATTATATTATAAATATTATATTATTTATATTATTATTATTTCTATATATTATATTTTTATACATTGACTCACGGTAGAACTAACGAATTTTTATCCAGGTAAAGGCTGCAAATCTTTCTCTACAGTAAGCACTGACACAGGGACACTGAAATGGTGTCTTTCTTTTTATCTGGATATTATCCACAAATGTGTTTGTTGTTTTGGGTTATTCTGATGAAATTTGGCTGGCCTCCATATTCTTGCATAATACATGCATTGCAATGTTAACATAAATCAACTGACAAAAATAACAAACCACTCAACGTGCTCACCTCCAGATTAAGATTGTTTCAGTGCCATTCGTCTTGTTAAGTAATCATCAATGGCTTGTGTTTGAATAGCCTTTTTGCAATCACATAAAACTATCTTATTTTAGTGGCATTTGGAAGCTAGGTACATAACAAAAAACATGACTAAGATGGAATTTCAACTTCTCAGTATATTGATACGTGACGTTTCGGCCTAGATGCTAAGAACGTCAAAACGGCCTTAGTACCTAAGCCGAAACGTCGCTTATCAATATACCCAGAAGTTCAAAATCCATCGTAGTCATATGTTTGTTACATAAAGCTACATTACAATTGTATCTTGAATAATTTAACCAAACAATCTGAAACTAATCCACATAGGAACTAAAAATCACATGAACTTCGCTTTCCTCTGTGTTACTTTTAACAGACTAAACTGTCTTAGAAGCCTTTAAATTAAGCCGTCAGCTGAAGATAACGTTGAGTTTCATCAGTATATCCTCTTGAAAGCAACAACGCTGCCCAATATCTTGAAATCATGGACTTCCCACGTTGATTTGACAAGGTAATTATTCATTTTTATGTAAACTTGAGAAATTCTTCCTGCTATATATATGAACATAATCCATTTTCTTTCAACAAACATTGTAACAATTCAATATCTTTATCAATTTAAAATATGTATAAATCGGTATTAAAGTCGATATTTTTCACACATGTTGTTATATAAAATGTTGTATTAATTCACAATACACGAAACCAAATTTATAGAGCTAGGGAAACCATTATTAAACCACAGGAGTCGTGTTACTGTTTAAATGTATAATGCCTCGTCGTATTTTGACTGCTTAAAGGGGAAAGTAACGAATAAACAGAGTGATAGTCAAATTATAGACCATATCAAGTTATTACCAAAACTGCGTACTCATTTTTTTGTAGGATTTCTCTTTTTCCACCAAAAGTCTGCACTTAATAGGAACTACTAAAGGTAAAATACATGGTGGACATTATATGCTACTGATGTTTTAATAATAGTGCATGTCACCTAAGTATATGTGTAGTAAAATGTTTTGGATGAGATATAACTATACAAAGTACATTTGTACAGTTTCTGTTTTGCTAAGTTTAAACTTTGAATAAGTTTGAAAGTTCATGGAACGAACAGTCAACCATATATTTTACTTACATTTGTTCAATTTGAGTGGTTTCCAATATCTATGCAAAAGTGTAATACTAGTTTATTTAACAACTTGGGAGGTCTTCATTTGGACTATGACTCTCCTTTTTATTTACTTGCCCTTTAAAAGGAAAAGAATATGATTAATACATTACATATTGAGTACAACATTACAGCTAATATAAGAAATCTTCAAAAAGCCTTTTGAAATGTATGTTTGCAAACAAATTAGTTCTGAATTGAAGTTTTGGATTTCTTTTCCATCTTGAATCTGTGGGCGGTGCAACTAAACTTGGGACTTTCTCGTGCGGAATTAAGAGTTATTCATGGGATATTTGAAAATTGGATAATACTCTCTAGACAAATGTACATGATTGGTAATTAAGTTCAATAGGTAATCCTCTAACAATATACAGTTGTGACCTTCTGATAAGGTAAAAACGAATTGGTTTGAATATATACAGCGATCATATGCACATCTAGATTTAATGACCTCGAGTCAATATTAATGGTTACATATTAACCACTGATACATTTAAGCCACAGAATGATTAGAAAACATAATATACCTCAATTCATATTATAATAATACAACCCCATACTACACAATTCCGTGCATGTGAAGTTATTTGTAAACCACTCTTTGTGATATTATTATGTTACATAAACATTTTGAAGTACTATTTAACTCTCAAGTATTGTATTTATCGTGTTGAATATATTTCATATACACAGCCGAGAACGAGTTTTTAGTTCTATTGCGCCATTTCTCTTCTAAAGTAAACATAATTCATACTCTAGGCCCATGCATGCAGCGAAGCAATTAATGTCGTAAGTTGTGCGTCCCTGCCCGAATTCAACCGTTCGCGTGCACTTGCCATTTTAGTTGCTAGACAAAATAGAACTCTGTTGAAATCCCTTGATACCGACCTGGCATTTGGCCAAACATACTTCCATAATTACATGTACAGAAGAAAAAACTTGAATACGTATAAAGCTTAAATCTGTATAGGGAAATTCCGTTTTCCTGTTCTCTTGCTTTTTTCCATCAGACCATGTCTTTGACCACGGCATTGTCCTGGTGACCTCGTATGTTTCCATTCCAACCACGAACTACCGTGTTACCTAAAACTTTGTTTATTTTAAAAAGCTGGAGATGGATTATTATTCTTGAAAGGATAAAGTTGTGATTCTAAGCTAAAAATGCATACGATGGAATGTTTTTTTTCTACACAAGCGAATTTATTGCCCAATAAAAGGTGATGTTTCCCTGTCTTTGCTTAACCTTATATACCATCAAAGACAAAGGCATTCTATATAAGGTTGGACATAAAACAAGAGACACACACAAGCTATCACTCATTGTAGATCACGGATACAGCATGGAACTTTCTGGAGTACACTCTTCAAATGTGACTCAAAATGACAACGCATATTAAGATATTTACATAAAAGTTCAGAACGGCTGAACTGAACGCCATTCGCAACAAACATAAACGAAATAGTTAAACTAGCCCAAATGAAAGGACCGATTAGACTGATTTGTAGAATGATATTTAAATGAAGGTCAACAAAAAAAGAATATTTCCAGAACTGAAATCTTTGAAACTAGGCTATTAATAATTTAAAGCCATGTGTAGTGTCAACTCAAACAATGCGTGTTCAAGGAACTCCATATTTCGATTCAAATTTGCTATAATGTTAACAATATAATGTACAAGGCTGTTTGGATATACGACTCATGACAATATTTATCACCTCCTTAACAATACTATCTCATCAACTTTCTTTACATTCTAGGCAGTTCCTTGATTTCATTTATACAGTCATATGGTTGATGTTAGTTGATAGGCCAACATAAAATGATACCAAACACAAATGCCTCGATGTTTAGTGTGAAATAATTGATGCTATAAACTTTCCCTTTAAATTGTTTAAAAAACTATCCGTTAAAATCTCATTAGTGTCAGAATGAAGCCAGTCATCAGGGTTCATGTAAACTCAAAGACAGATACATGTTTCACGAAACATTTTGTTAGTTAAAACACATATACACATGGCACTTAGAACACCATTACAGCTGCCTTACGATGGATGCTCTTGTTTACGTTTGCATTGTTCGTTGTTCTCTTTATATTGTCTGCAAAATACATTACGTAATAAAGATTTATAAGACACCTTATTACAAGGTAAATTAACAAAAACATGACGACTGAGATGGATTTTCAACTTCTGAGTATATTGGTATAACTTCGGGGTATGTTGCTTGCCAATATACCCAGAAGTTGAAAATCCATCTCAGTTGTCATGTTTTTGTTTAGTACTCAGCTTCTAAATGCCGCTTAAACAAGAAGGTAAATTAAGTCTTGTTAAAAGTTAAATTGCTTTTCTGCTTATTTGCTTTGAAGGGGTGGTTTGGGGTGTGTGTATATTTATAAAGTTCATTCCAGAGTGGTTATACGTTTTTTGAGCTGGCTTATATAGATAGATACGAGTTAAGAAAAGTGAAGCTCGAAGCTGATTTCGTGAGGGGTTAAAAATAAAAAAAACTTAGGTGGCACCATTGTTTATAAAGCTGATTGGGTCAAGGTGACCCCGCTAATTATGATGACACGTTATGTTATCAATTGATGCTTGATCGAAGGGTCACTCATGTATACTGACCGTACATTTTGTCGGGCAGAAGGATTTTAACAAGGAAGTAAATTGTTTTGACGAGGTGTTCATGCTTTATGTATATGGATGCTGCTAAAAATGGATAGACAGATCTTTATGTGGAATTTACAAAGCGTTGGTTTTAAGTACTAGTTTGATGAAATCTTGCACACTTTGATTCCTTCGATAGATTCTACGGACGATAAACACCAAACAATGAAAGAACGCAACATGACGAACAAGGTGTTTAAGCTAATGGGTCATCAATATCAGCTACTCTTTCACTGTCTTCATTTGCAAGCCTATGCTAATTTTAAAGAAATTAACACATATCACACTACATACAATGGTATGTGCCCTTTGAGTGTATGTCAGAAAGGGATTCCAAGAAAGTGTATTTGTAGAACATTATGTTGTTCTCCAATGCGTTGTGTCTTGAATTGCTTACTAACCAATAATATGACTCTGGATTATACCGACACTGTGAACTTAACTCGATTTTCGCATCATCTTGTGTTCTTTTCTATCGTTAATTGCTGTTAAGAAACAGAATTGTCCTAGAAGCCTTTGAGTTAAGCCATCTACATGAGATGACATTGTACAGAGATTCTTAAAAATCTTCTCTTGAAAGTAACAATTACGTTTGAACTCAGCCGAATATCTTTACATCATATAGACTCCCCACGTTGAGTAATTTATATATGTTATAAACTTCCGAAGGGCTTCTGTCTGTCGTTTAATCTAAACAAGATATTTCCGTTCATTGCGGTAAACTAGCCCTTTTCCTTTGAACAGTTGAAAAGGAGAAAATTCTTTCATTTACGTTTCAATTTATAAGCTTCAAAGAGTCAAATTGTCAAGAAATCTGAAGGAGATGAGTTGTTTCTTTAAACGAGAGTTGAAATAAAACAGATATGCCAAGATCTACAATTTGTCTAACAGACGATCTGGGAATTTTATGAATACATTAGAAGGATGGCGGAAATTTGTCTCTTGTGATCGCCTATATATAGATTATCAATTTATGGTTTTGTTAAAATTTCGAATATTCATTAATTCTAGGTTCATCAGCTCTAAAAAAAACAAAATAATTTTTGGGAAATCATGTAAAGTTAAACTCCTGACACCTATGGCGTATGATTTTAAACTTTTAATGTCTTAAACATATTTCGTAAGAACTGTGATAGACTGCATCATTTATGATAAACAAACCAATATAAATCGTGTATTTTCGGTAATAGATCTGAAACGGAATTGACAAGCAATATTAAATACTCAAGAAAAGGTATCCCTAACGTTCACTTGATCTTGACAGGAATTTAAATTTTTTAAAGCAAACTAAAATTTAACAGCTGTCTTGATATACACTTATTTTGTTAATTTAACTCTCTCCATCCTATGTTAACGGGCTGTTCACGAAACAGCACGATGCTTTAATGAGAAGGATGGGAAATATCTTGGTCCAGACAGTACATTCTAATCATAAATAAGTCGGATGGTTTCGATAGAGCGTGTCCAATTAGCATACCCTACAAACACAAATATTTTTGATCTGAACTAGATTAAATAAAACTGTCATGCGATGCGATCCTGCATTTCTCGGATACCGTGTAAAACCTGATGTGATACTGTTTAATAACATACCTTGAATGGTTTTGCGGACACTTTAAGGATGGAGGCGAAGCGTTAATCTGTCAGCGATTATATAACGTTACCCCGTTTCCCATCTCATGGTAAAATACATAAAGTGGTGAGGAATTTCACGAGCCATTAATGTCAACATTTACCGCCAACTCAATCGTGTCAGTTATTTCTCGGTTTACAAAACTTGCCATGGCGAGCGGCTATCCGGCCTATTTATAACTTGGCACTAATTGATGGCTTCGAGGTGTGCACTGAACAGCCCTCTAGTTGATGGGGAATACCAATCAGCACCACCAAATCAATGACGATCTATAACCTGTGCAAGGTTAAGGTTTTCTTATTAACCCCATCTATCCAGGCTGTAGCAAAGAATTTGTTCAGGTTTGACGTTTCTTGGGTGCTTTGTCAACTATATGAATTACTATATGGCGCCGTTCCCTTCATTTATATGGAGCTAGGAATACCTCCGGGTTAGGGGGGTAGTGAGAGTACTGTGTGTCTTTATGACGTCTTTTACTGCAAAATCCTTCAATTGTGCGATGTTATGTTGAAGGGTTTGTTACAATTATTGCACAGGAAAGAGAATGGAGCATTCTCTGTCTGTAAATATGTTAATGCAGTCCGTATTTACAAGACGGTTGTGCTGATACATATGATATCGAGCTTGTGACTAAGTTTTACTACTGTCAAAGTAATAGTAGATGTTGTATTCCAGTTTTTGATTATGGTGATATACTCCTCTCCCAATCGCTGTTTTTGTTTTCACTCACGTCTAGTTGAAACAAAAAAAAAAACGCTTATGGGTACATGTTTAAATATTTCATTTACTATATTTACGAAGTTTTGCTTGCAAATAATAAGTCATTATCAGTATGTGCTATACTAAGTTTCGGCTGAAAAGATTTTGATTAAAACAGTTGAGTTATCTTATTACGTAACAATAAACATATGCTTCCAGAAAGTTGAGAATGGCATTATAGTTACACTTACCAATTTGTGCGCATGTCAACTCCAGTTAGACGTTGCTAAGGTGTTTCTGTTACATTGACCTTTGACTCTATTTATTGGACTGAAATGTACGATAACGACCCCGTAGCGTGCTTAATTGGAATCTACAATTTACATTTACTGTAGCCGTTTAGAAATCCGCTTGCTGAAAACTGATACTTCCTCCGATTTCAGGAAAAGGAAATTCTTTAATTAAATCGCGCTAGCGGATAGACCGCTGACGTCTCTCCTTGACAATACCAGACGCTTTCAAGTTGATATGGCGTATTTTAGGTGCAGTTGTATTTACAATTCTTGGCTACACTTGGCTACAACCAACCGAATACGGAGGTTATTATTGCTCTTCTTTTAAACACTGTTGCGGTTTTCCAAATTTTATAGTTGTTTCAATGATTGCTTTTTTGAAACCTTTATTTTAGTATAAGAACAGTGCTTACTTCAACGAAAAAAAATTCCCATGAAACAAAAACAGTTATGCTAGAAATTATAACATATTTTTTCGTCATGGTGTAGAAATTCGAATTGTCAAAGCAGCAATAATGAAGTTTTCTATTCTCATTCGCTTTTAATTTGATTTAGTCTAAGTCATTCGTACACACATTGGCGATATCTTCCGAATCACAGGACTTTAGCCTTTAAAATTATACGGTTATGCATGTAAGACACATGCATGTAAGACAGAACAAAGTAACAAGATGAAGACAAAATTCTTTCTACTTTCTTTTTCTTAAAATATTCTCATTTAACTGTACAGACGTTCAATGCAATAAATACTTCTGTAAATGTCAGCCATTAAACACAATAGCTTATAACATAGCTAGTGGAGACAAACTATAAGCCAACAGGTAACTGTGATAGACTGCATCACTTATGATAAACAAACCAATAGAAATCGTGTATTTTCGGTAATAGATCGGAAACGGAAGTGACAAGAAATATTAAATAAACTCAAGAAAAGGTATCCCTAACGTTCACTTGATCTTGACAGGAATTTAAATTTTTTAAAGCAAACTAAAATTATCGACAAGAGCAAATTTGTTGTAGTGGACTTGTGTGTAAAAGAAATCATAACGTAAATTATATGTAAAGAATTCCCTCTGATTCAATGCAGTCGATCGGTATACTGGTCGCTATCATTGGAGGCCATTCATTGTGCTTTGTCTTACTGTTTTCACATTCGCTGGATACCAACAACACCAAAATGTAGCGAATAGTAATCGTGTGATATATGAATTTTGTTTAGTTATTATCGATACATATCCAAACTAAACAACAATACAACTAAAATAAAAAGCAAAATAAATAAACTCTGCAAGTTGAATATTTTAAAATTATTGATCGGACAAAATACCGTCTGTTGTAAATTGTGATACGTACATTTCAACAAACAGTAACATTTTAACATCAAAGATTGACACAAAATATTTACAAAGAGCACCGCATATTTGGCGCTTAAACGTTAAGGTTTAAATATCCTGTCTAAGACAGTGAATACAATGTGTATGCCATGTAGCCAGCGTATTGTCCTCAACATTGAACAAAGTTTTCAAAGGCACTTAGCTTAATACAGCAAATTAGTATTTGATAAACAGCACCTTGGCATCTATTGTCCAGAAACCTTTTTCTAAAAAATTGTTCCAATAAAACAGTAAAACCTGGAAATTCGTCCTGGTCTAGCCATTTAGCATGTTGTAGATAACACGTCATTCATCTGGAGTAACTTGCCCCGGAAACATATACTGCAAACAATTGTTTTAGCTTTAAAGTAAAACAACTTACATGAATATGTTTTCTATCCTGTGTCCAGAAATGGACACTAAGGTAGGACCATATTTTACAGAATGGTTGATCTCAGAGCATGTCCATTGTCAAGTATTTGATAGCACCGCTGCAGAAACACAATATAGATTCCTTTGCATAAGATAATTTGCACGGGAGTAGAAGTCTTGAGATTCGTAAGTTAGACAAGTTTTCTTTCATACACTTGATTCGTTCACTATTAACCTTGTTTATGTGTAAAAACTGCCGTTGGATTCATCAAAATATACTTTCATATTTGTTCTTGGTAAAAGTCACCAGTTTTATTCCAAATCACCTGACCTGCACTTTATTGATATAATACGTTCATTCCTAAATCACAACCTTTCAATAAAATAATTTCTCTCCGCACTGTATATTACACATCATTTTGGTGATCGTTCCCAGCGGGAACTTTTGTTACCATCATCGTTACTGCTTTTAGCGAGGAAAACTCGTGAATACCTTTCCAAACGATTCCGTTTCTGATAAAATAATTGGAGTGGGAACCTTCCTTGTAATATTGACCATTGAGATGAGAATCAAAGCAGGTGTTGAACCACCAAGCGCCATGGTAATGCTCTGCACAATTGTCATAATTCCGACCATCGTTGTCTCGGTCGTATGTACTGAACGGTTTCCCATCATGCTTCTTCCACTGTGACGTCAGAGAATCATTTGCGTCGCCATGATAGCCTTTTACGTTTAAAGTATATAAATGCTCCTCATCGTCTACTCGGAATTCGTCATAGGCGGCGTAGTGCTGTTTCCCGGCCATATCCTCTAACTGAATCAGTAGTTTCGTATCTCCTGAAATAAATTGAAAATGAGGAGTTTTTTCATTGAATCTAATTTACCTAACTTTCTATTTTTATACGCCCGTCGTTTTGGTACAAAATTTGTATCACTTTTTTGCAGAGGTTATGCAGAGGTTATCTCGCTTCCTATTCAAAGCATCCGCTAGGTGGATTCCCGGAGAGAGACACTTACACATTGTGTCTGCAGAGCGTCCCACGCTATCCTTATGTTGAATGGAGAATATTTATCTAGTCTTCTCAAATACTATCTACTCTGGTGACTTTGCCGGAATGCAACGGCCAAATATTCAGTCATAGCTACCGAACAGTGAAACAGTTGGTGGGTGAATTTATAAAAATAGCCCATTTCCTTTCAGTACTGATGGTAAACAAGTTGAAAATGAACTATCAGATCAATTACAGTTATCATGACTTTAAATGTCACAATTTGACAGTCTGTCACCCTGTTTCGATATTGAGTCGAGTTTCTGCAAACCTTTATCAACGGTTCCTTTATTTAAGGGCTGTTTTTAAACATTTTTCACAAGAAGTCGGATATCCGATTAACATACCTTGTTTTGTAAGATGGTGTATATTATCGTTACCCAACCAGAATTCCTTCTCTAGAACTCCAAATCCCTGTTTATATGCATTCCAGTTTCTATAGAAGTCCACCGAACCGTCCTGTCTCTTTTGAATCACAGTCCATCCTGAAATGACACAAAATATTTCCTGATAATTCCCAGTATAACAAATTATTTACTAACGGTGTCATAATCACAAATGAATCCGTATTTTTAATTTGGAATAATGGGTTATTTTGAAAAATGGACAGAATATAGAATCGTCAAAAATTGAACATTAATGTTGCTAACAAAACAGAAAATATGTTTCATGAACCTGTAACAGAACAGCAGAGTTATTAGCCTGAACAGAGATTATATTATATGGGTTTGGTCAGAACAGCCCAGGAGTTATTAGCCTGAACATAGATTACATTATATGGGTTTGGTCAGAATAGCCCAGGAGTTATTAGCCTGAACAGAGATTACATTATATGGGTTTGGTCAGAACAGCCCAGGAGTTATTAGCCTGAACAGAGATTACATTATATGGGTTTGGTCAGAACAGGCCAGGAGTTATTAGCCTGAACAGAGATTACATTATATGGGTTTGGTCAGAACAGCCAAGGAGTTATTAGCCTATATTATATGGGTTTGGTCAGAACAGCCCATGAGTTATTAGCCTGAACAGAGATTATATTATATGGGTTTGGTCAGAACAGCCCATGAGTTATTAGCCTGAACAGATATTACATTATATGGGTTTGGTCAGAACAGCCCAGGAGTTATTAGCCTGAACATAGATTATATTATATGGGTTTGGTC
>JAVFBZ010188605.1:0-10280 GCA_032466195.1 Katharina tunicata
GCTTGTCAGTTATTTACACTGAGGGTCGTGTTTCACGCTCCCTTCTGATGGGGTTTCTCGTAGACCGCAATTATCGTTTAAAACGTGAATAAGGAATCAGTCACTTTGTAAAAATTTTCCACATGACACATTATAACTTATCACTGCATTTCGACAAGGCAATTGTGTTTTCTGAGAACAAAACAAAGATATTCCGGCCTTTGAGCTATGAAATACTTCAATAAGCCAATGTATCATAAAAATAGTTTGAAAGATAGATAGAATTAAATCATATTGGCATAATCCCCCAATTACTTCGCACTTTTAGAGATCAATAGATAAGGAATATATACCAGTCATACAAACAGACTGCCGTTGTGCGTCCATCAATACCCGGTTCGGTAAAGGCATTATCTAAATATACCTGTCCTAGCTAATAGCTACACCCCAAACATTAATGCGTTGGAAGTTAATATATTGAAATACGTTAAAGTTATTGGATGGATTACTTCGTTATGTCAACGGATCATCTTCGCTTACCAACGGTTTTATTACGAGCTAATCTTCTTTACAACCCTTGGCGGATCAAGCGTGTAAAACCAGAATATAAAGCAACGCAATTGACTGGCTGCCTTGGAACTTGTGGACACCAACTAGATAGCACATTACGGGAATACTCTCCACGAAAGTCGAAAAGGGGGCGAGTGTCAATATTGACAGTTGCAGGGTCTGTCTCTTTTTTAAAAGGCGATATGGTAAATGTTTTCGGATCGTTACGGATTTATTTTATTTTATTTATGTTTATTCACCATAAATATTTGTTTTTAACAAATTTACGAGCATTGTATATGATGGCGGGAATAAAGTTCCAAAGAACTTGTTCTATCCCTACGAATTTGTATAGTAGTTATTACAACTGAAAATAATGATTGTGGCGGAAAATATAGTTATTAAGGCTGAAAATAATGTTTTGGCTGAACATATTTACAAAATATAATGAGCATTATACGGATCTGTGTTCGTTTTCTGTCAACTTTCGAAAACTGAATATCTTGCAAATTTGTTGTGAGTTTATCGATCGAGTAGTTTGGGTGATGCCATATTGAGTTTATACAAGTTGTAAGCGCAATATTCTTGGTTAAATGTAATTTTAACTTGGGGGGTGGCTCGAACCTTGATCACCTTATTCAACAGAGGGCGCCACTGTACGCTTAATCCGCCAAAGGTTGTAATGTAGAGTGTAGATTGCTTCGGAATTAAACTCTTTGCTATAGCGAAGGTCGTCAACGGATATATTACGGATAATCTGTTACAGACGTAGATAATATTTGCAGATAAATTCAAACATTCTGTCAAGTTAACGATACAATCCCTTGATTCCCTCAAAAGACTCACTTTTTTGCGTGTTGGAATTGGAATTGGTACTGCTTTGCAAAGGTTTTCCATCTCATTGTCCATCTGTGTCGTGTCGTAAGATTGTTTGTTGGTATGTCCAATTGGGGTTTTAGGCCGTTCTTAATAGTTTTACAGTGATATGAGTGCGTGTCAGACCCATTGATGAAGAAAACCACCCTAAACAACAATGGCCACACAGAACACGCCATCGTACATTACAGGACGACATACAAGACACCACAACACATCCGCTACCTAATGTCCCTAAGCTCAGAGGGCATCAGGGCACAGGAGGCTCCCGCCCAACCACCCAACGTGTCGTAATAAATCCCCTGGACAAATATGTTTTGGAATTCTTTGAATTCGTAGAAAAGACAAAGATAAACAAACGGAAAAGCTGCTTATGTGGACAAAAACCGTGCTTGTTTGCTAGTTAACATGTTGCGCAGGGGAATCTTACACATATATGAAGATTATAAAGTTCAGTAGTTAAGAGCAAATAAATGTATCACATAGAAATGAAATGTAAAAGATTATTCTCTGTTGAAAAGAAGATGTTCGTTACGGGGTACTGAAAGTATGAATATAGTCGAAATATACAGCCCATAGCTAAATGGTAACTATTTAATAATTGAAGAAATTTCAGAATTTAAAAAATCTTTGTATGGTTTCGTTGCGTCTTATGTGATATTCCTTACACGTTTATGGAATTAACAGGAGTCTAGCTAGCACTAAATTAGCCGTCTAAATCTCAAACCAGCTGATTTATATTAGAACAGGGAAGATAGTAATCTACCATCCAATATTAAGGCGGGAAAACTACCCATAAGTAACTGCGACAGATACGCAACCACGCAATAGTTATAAAACAGATAAACCAACGAGAACGGCTTGTAATTACGCTGAGCTTTGGAATGTTTGATCATCGAGCAGTCTATACAGTTAAGTGGTGATTAGATGTTCGAAATGTCAAAAGCCATTTTGTCTCATCAAATGAAAGATTATAGAGGTAAAACTTAAATATTTATTCGATTTTTATTCCTCTATAAAATGTTCCCTTATTAAAGTTGCTGACATCATTCATCCACAACTGTAAGAACTGGTCCTCAATACGATGATTTTCGTCAACACACACATCAATGTCAAACATGTCATGAAATAAATGACTAAAACCGTTTTGAATCAGTTGCACAGAAATTTATTTCTATTTTCAGAAATTAATATTTATAAAAGTTATTTATATTTATTTCTCAAAATTAACTAAAGGATCGGGCAAGAATTTAATGAGACTACCATTAAACCAGATAGTAGTTATATATAAATAAATATACTTCGGAAAGGTGATCGTCTGCGATACTCAACAACATCAAGCTCTTAAAACAGACCTGGAATGTTTCAAAACCAAAGTTGTCCTGGAAACCTTCAAAACTTGAGAGAAATCTTTTAAAGATGCATGATGCAGACATACACAGGTGTTCAGCTTCGGGTTGCTCTAAAGATGAGCCATCTGACGTCATGATTTATTAGAATATATTATATTTGGCCTATATTTATGTGGCTTAAAAAGGCTGAAACCTTCCATCAGATACTTTTTAACAGACGACATGTCCTACAACCAAACCACCAAGGACAAGATCATGTTTCTGTTGAGACAACATCGAATTCATTATTGAATGCCGTTTGGAATCAAATGGTCGTTTCAATGAATGTTTGTTTGATTGATTGGGGTTTTACGCCGTACTCAATGTTATTTCACTTATTTGAAGGCGTGCCAGCCAAATCGGTGAAGGGAACCACCTTAAACGCGACGCAATGCTGGCAACATGCAAGACAAGACAAAACATTTTAGTAACATTAACAAAACAGGACACCACAACAAATCAGCATCCTGTGCCCCTTAGCGTAGAGAGCATCAGGGCACAGGATAATGCCTTTGGTTAGATATTGTATAAAGTCTGTAATTTACGTTATCGTGTTGACTTCTCTCTATGATTGAACAGCAGGATAGGATAAACCAGCAAGTAGATGGGAATGTCGTGAGAAATGATATGCGCTGACACAACCTGATTATCGCCAATGATAGATACCTGCTTGGCGTCTCTCTTATTACGCAATATAATGCGCCCTAACATGCTACACTTTCATGATCTTGTTTTAAGGTCATTATCACCCGCTACACTTTTGTGTGTAAGGAACTCTTTACAAACAGCAGTTAATGTTGAGCTTGTATTTGCCATGATCTCAGCTCAGATTTTCTTTCATAAATAAGTGTGGAACTTATACGCCTCTCAATAACCATAGACATGTTATCCAAGCTTCTTGAATAAACAAATGTGGGATATATATGTTCTTGAACAAACAAATGTTGAATATATACGCCACTAAAATTTAACGTTTATCCGATGGGAGTTTGAAACGAGTGTCAATGTCGCTGCAGAAAAGAGAAGAGAGGGGAAAATTGTTTGTTTGTTTGATAGGGGTTTTACGCCATAATCAAGGTTATTCACTTATATGAATGCGTTCCAGCCAAATCGCTGAAGGAAAACCACCGTAAACGATGCTGGCAACATGCAAGACAGGACAAAACATTTACATAACATTACCAAAACAGACAACGAATCGGTATCCTGTGTACCTTAGCTCAGAGAGCACCAAGGCACAGAAGAAAAGGAAAGTGAAACCAATCAAAATCCTACATCCGCTATTACATAATATGACGTGTACAATTGGATGCTTTGATTACAGAAAACATAAGGTTCAAATTTCGAATATCATTAGGTACAAGGCACGAAATACATGCAATCTGATTGCAAAGGGCTATAATCTGTAAGAGGTGAACTAATAGCATATTAAAAACATAGTAAGGAAAAACCACAAGATGACGTGAGGTAAATATCAAGTAAGGGATACAACGTGATTATCGGCCGGGATTGATGTCCGCATGTTACCGCTGTTATAACACAGGGATATACATTAGGTCATGACTCCGTGTCTGTTTCTGTATCCTAGAAATTCTGAGTACATAAAAACCCAATTAACTATTTCTGGACAATGTGGGGGAAATTTTTGGGGGTTTGAAAGAGTAAGGAATGTAATGTCAAGAAAATTTAAATTTTTGGGAAAAAACTAAATAACATTTCCTCTGCCGTGTTGTTCCTTTCAGAAGCCAGTAGTTCGGCAGATCAGTTTCGTGTACCATACGTGTAGAATAAGATAAACTCTGAACAACGAAGTCATGTTACTCAAATCTCTAGAAATCCCCCACCAAGAATTTGTGTTTCTTTTCAATGAAATTTGAAATAAAATAAGAATTTGTGTAAGAACAATAAAAAAACAGAAATTGTAATCCACAAATTATTTTGTTTTGTTAATGGGTTTAACATTATTTATGCATCTTCTGTAATAATTGTTTGTTTGTTCGATTGGTTTTTTATGTCGTGCTTCAATCATAACAGTGTACCAGCCCAATCAGTGGAGGACACCTCCCTGAACGACTCTGGCAACACAAAAGACGCCGCGATACATCTACGGGACAAAAACAGGACACCATTACAGATCGGCCTACTGATGCCCCATTGGATGGGTTAGTAACAGGGCACAGGAGGCTCCCACCCAATGCTGTAATAATTGAAGGCGATGTAACTCAAGACAACCATGTGGTTTTTAAAAAAATCATTTGACAATCATTGCATTTAAATTGGAGCGATCCTGAGGCCTAGTCGTTAACTTGACAGGTATATCAGTATTAAGTCTTGAGTATTAAGTATTGAGTTCATCGATCTGATTTGCCTATAATAATTGTGATATATGAACTTAATTTACCCCCAGGCAGCATCGAATGTAACAGGCGCAGCTTTTCACAAGAGTATTTACCGAAGTGATCAGCTTAGTGACGGAATTACGTGAGAAAGTACTCTAACCCAACAAACAAACACAAAAACAACAACAAAAAAACAAACAAACAAAAAATTACTTTGTAAGATCGACAGCCGGAGTTGTTTTTATCACTTACAACGGCGGATTAACAAAATCGTTACATGACCTGATGAGTATATTATATTGTCTGTTCCTTCATTGGCTGAAATGTATCACGTGGTCAATATGTAACCCGTAGATATATAGACTCGAGGTGTATAAATCTTCCTGTCAAAAAAAACCCCGTCATTGATTTGTTAATCGGATATCAGCTGATAAGGTACACTAATTGAAATATCGTCATGTAATAAAAGAGTCAAGCCCTTTAAATTCGGTCATACAGAGTTACTAAAACTCACAATTGTCATATAAACCTTGACCTTTGACCTTGACCTGTCTATATCAACTTTTCGTGTCAAGTTAAGTTCGTATAGACCTCACCAAAAGGCCAAAGCTGTAAACAATATAATGTTTTAATTTTGTCCTTTGGGTTAAGCTATTATTTTATAATCCCGCAAAAAAAATTCAATTTTATAAGTACTTATATATATTGCACTTTAAATAACTGTGAAAGAAATGATTTAATAATTCTATAACTGTGTTAAAAATGCTTTAATAATTCTGACAATGTATAACAACAACACGCTCGACTTCGAGCTGAAAGGAACATGATAGGTTGGTGCCATTGACACATAATGTAATCACATGTCCTCATTTTGTTGAGAGAAAAAAACAACGATTTTTGCTGAAGGCATTCGAGATACTAGTTCAGCATTCTGTATCGAATGCAGCTAATCGATTAGTTACAAAAACAGCCCCACAAAGAAAATTCTTCACAGCCGTTCTGGAACGCAAAAACATGTATGCGACTTATTATACCTCAAACTGAATTTTGTTTGAAAAAATGCTAGAAAACTAGTGATCTCATTTTATTATACAAGAGAATTCTTGAGATATTTTAGTTGTCAGTTTTTTTTATAGATACTCGACGAATCCAGGCTACTTTCTGAAATTGACTATAAACGAAGTGCTTTGAACCATTAAGTGTTAATTGAGTATTGGGCGTTGGTCGTATATCGAGTTTTGAGGAGATATTCATATTTCGCCGATTTGTCATGATGTCCTGGTTTTCTTCATGTAAATGTATTGTTCTGCCTCTTGTATTACCAGTGTCGAATAGGGTGGTTTACATTTCCAGTAGTGATCATTTCAACAGAGTAACTGTAAATTATGGTGTTGTGCATCGTAGTTAGCTTTATTTTGTACATTTGTACGTTTTGTCTTTCGCTGGGCTTAAATTTTGATTAATTGTTGGTTGTTATTATTAGCTACAAAAAATAAATAAACAAAACATGGCATAGAAAGTCCACCATACATTTTACTTTGGTATTTTAATTCAAGTGTCTTTCAGCGGAAAATGACGAATTATACAAAAACTGTTACAACAGTTTTATTAACGCCTGTGGTCTATAATTTAAGTATAACTTTGTTTTTGTTGTTGTTTTCTTCCCCTTTAATACTGACAACAGCAGTTTTATTAACACCTGGTTATGGTCTAGATTTTGAGTATGACTTTTGTTTTCTTCCCCTTTATTACTGGCAAAACAACTGAGTGTCTAACACACAGAACACTGTCGTCAGGTCTCCTTTCGTGGAAACTGTAATTATCTTAAGAAACTTGAGTAAAGTGTCGATAGTCTTGTAAAAATCTTGCAAATGTCATTCTATATTAAGATGTAGTTAATCACTGGGTATTGACCAGATCGATTCATTTCTCACAACCAAGACACTCAAGGAGGCTGGTATTGAGGCAAATCTGTGCCATCATAATACACATCAATGCTTCTGAATATGATGATGTATATTTATACAGCCATTGTGTCGTATTATTTGCTAAAAACTTTTTTCCCGCTTTTGTTTTGTTCACTAAGACAGATTACAAAGAATAGACTAGCCTGGATTTGGTGAAGGCGTTTTAGTTTAGGAGTAACACCGAAATGAAAACTTGATGACGCTGTTTGCATTCCGGCTAGATTTCCAGCTTCTCCAGTCTACCAGCTGATTGACCAATGTTACGGATATGTGTCTGTGTAACTTGTTGTATTAGTTACGATTAGATTACAACATACACATAAGTCTTCAATGTCATTGAATAACTAGGAGAGTAATCACTTGATTTTATTCACCATATAATATTTATAATGATAATACTTATTAAGAAAAGTAAATGGCTGGAATAAAGCATTAAATCGCTTGTTCAATCCCTTAAAACAAGTAGAGAATTGTATTGTGAGTCGATAAATAACATACTATTCATAAATGTAGAGCAGAACGTTTTCCCCTGCCACCACCTGGATATATATAAATATATATCTAGATTATTATAACACCGAACTGATGTCGATGATATATGCAACATATGACGTGAATTTACTTGTGTGTTCAGTTGTTGTGATCTACAGTTATACTCAAGTATGTAAATGTGCCACATATGAATGTATTTACATAGGCACATGTATGTTAATATACCTAAGAAGTAAATTCATATTGGCTTAGGAGGTATACAAATTAAAATTTACATACGTGTAAATTTGAGTGCTATTTAAATGATTCACATGAACGCAGAGTAAATTAACATATGTGCATAAATTGCCCCAGATTTGTTAGAAATGTCTACAGCAGAACAGAGTACTTTGTCATCACCAATAATAATTATAGAAAACCATTCTTTATGGTTGATACAATCCCAGTCTGCTTCATTTGGTGCTTTAATTGGAAATATGTGTGCTAGCAACTGCACCCACAGTTTGGAAAATGAGGGAAATCTTTTGAATAATTTTGTTTGTAACTTGAACTGGCGCAAATAAAGCTCCCGCACGGAGTCTGCATGCGACATTAAAGTATAAAATCTGACAAACCCGCAGACAATCTTATCAATAAATTGCCTTATTATACAGAACCTTCAATGAAATTAAATCACTTATGACTCGAACATATTTCCTTTGATACAATGTTAAGCTTATGATTGAATATCTTTGGTTTGAAATCACATAATCTGTTGAAGTAATGGTTTCGTTAAGACATTGCATAACATTTATAATTGGCTGAAAAGTATTGGATTCTCCCTAGGGTTAAGCCAGCAGGGTAGAAATGAAGTAACTGTGGATTTCGCGTGGGATTAGATGATTTTGACACAGCCAATGATCGATGTCTCGCCCTTTTCTCTCTTAGTACTAAGGATAATGTGTAATGACAGGCTCCCTGACACGAATCTTGCTACCAGTTTTAAATCAAAAGTTTCAAAAAGACGAAATGCGTTTACTGTCTCTCTTCTTGATGTCACGAACTATATCAAAGCTACTACAATATTGGATACGCCAGAAAAATAAGAGAACCCCGATTAAGAAAACAAAAAACAGAACCAGGATATGATTGTCAGAAACTGGTGTATGGTACGATTGTTAAAGTCCCTTACAGTCACTCACACACAAAAAAAAAACCCAAAAAAGAAAGCTTTAGAAATGGTAAAGAATTTGCAAAGACAAAACACTTTTAACTGACAACACGTTTTATGTTTTAAGTGGTAAACCATGAACATATTAAAAATATCTAGGGAAAGCCCAAAATATTGGCCACATTGGGTTAGGAATATCAGGTGATTAGATCTATTGATTGGTATCGGCTTGTTGTCTCAGTTATTACACAGTCATTGACTCTTGTCCATTTCTGAATCCAAGGAATTACTCTTTCTACTGTCTACACATAAGAACACAAGAGACTTATTTAGAAAATGTCACAAAAATCAACTAGTGCTTTTAAGCAAATACGGCGTAGATAAAGACAAGAAAACTGAAAATGTACATACATGTTAAAAGTTGCAAGACGTTAACATAAATAACGGTTGTGGTTATGAAACTTTGACAAACAGATAGTCTGCCAAGCGGCTCTTTTCTGCTGTTCAAATATTATAAAGTCAATCAAAAGATTGTAATTGGTGTTGTTTTTAGCGGGTAATTTTTGGATGCCACTTTGGAACTTGAGGATTACCATGTTGTACCCAAGCGTAACCTAGTGTGTTACGAGAGTGGTTGTTACGAAAGTTGTTTGTAATAATCTTGTCCTAGATAATCATTAAAAACCACAAAAAGGATTTGATTTCGTTTTGGGAAAATACAAAATAAGCCATATATAACCCATAAGACCGGCGACTGGTTGGATGGGAGCCGCCTGTACTCTAGCGCTCTCTGAATTAAAGGGCATCAGGAAGCTAATTTGTTGTAATGTCTGGTTTTTAGTTGTCCTGTGAAATGTAACGTGGTGTTTTCTTGTTGCCGGTTTAGTTAAGGGTGGTTTCTTTCACCCGTTGGGCTGACGCGCCGACATGTGAGTGAAATAACTTCTAGTACGGTATAACCCCCCCCTTCCCAATCAACTAATCAATCCCATAAGACTACGTCATCAAATAAAAAATAAAAAAACATTGGGATTGTAGTGAAAAGAAAACCTGAAAGTTTTCTCAATCTACCGATCATAAGGCTTACCAATTCTCAATGATTCTGTACTATTCGAATGCCATATTGTAACAGATGCTTGTACGTTGCCCACAAGAAAAGCCGTGACACTGGTTACAACTATTACAAATGGTGAGTCTGAGCCTGATAAAGTGCAAAAGATGACAAAGTAACCTTTATCCGTGAAAGGTAATTCTCATCAATATCTAATCTAGAAATCAATTGGTGATCTATAATGTTAATTAATTGCTGATAAAGGTTAAATAGATTTTGGTATTAATTGGATTGGAATAATACAATCAACAGGATAATAATGTCAGAGAACAGAACATGAATTATGTTCGTTTGTTTATGTTCATCTAAATCTTTGCCGGGAACGTTTCATTACATCGATTTGCTACCAAACACTGGCAATCCAACGCTGTTATAAACGGCATAATCCTGGAATTTAAAATGAAGGGGGGGGGGGGGGGGGGGGGG
>JAVFBZ010188616.1:0-14725 GCA_032466195.1 Katharina tunicata
GTTCGTGTATATTGAGCATCATTGTGGTGGTGTACATACCGAGAGAGCGACGAATACACACAGCATGTTGACGATCGTCCTCTTCGGTCAGCTGATATACTTCTATGTTGACGTTGAATAGCTTTTCCGCATTATCAAGTCGACTGAGGGGTACACCACGAAAATAGCGACAATAACAATACACCCAGACCTCCAACAACGCTGTCCACTGTGTGGAGCAACCGTCTTAAAAGCCTACAGAATTATTGAAAAAAAAAAAAAATTATGCTTTATCCAAAGGCCCTTCTCAGGGCCACCCACATCTACCGAAAAGGATCTTTCAGTTTGCTTTTTGTGTTCACATTAAACACCAGGCCCTACACCTCATGTTATTAAATAACTAAAATAGTCCTTACCAGCTCGACACGGCGTCGCTTCATAGGTGGTTCCTTTCCCTCCGCCTCCTCCTCAGCCCCACGGTCGTGCATCCGTTGCTGGTGCCGCCTCAAATTCTCGGCTCGGGTGAACGAACGAGTACACTGCCCGCACTCGAATACACGAGCCTCAGCGAGAGCTTGCCCACGCCTCCGCTGGCCGTGTCCCATCACTCGCTGATGTTGCTTTAAATTTGAGGCTCGGTTGAATGTTAGCGTACACCAACCGCACTGGAACACACCAGGCTGGTGTTTCTCGCGTTGATGTCGCATCAGATTGTAATTCTGCGTAAATTCCGCTTGGCATATGTCACAAGTAAACATGTTGGCGTCTCAAACACGTCTAACAAATGGACAACTCAACGCTAAAACAGGCTCCTTTTATACTCTAGAGCCAACACACACCTCACACGCTTCGTGGAACAACCCAGTACAAAAAAAATGATGTAATGGCGTTCCCATAGTTTAAACAGTCCGTGTGTTTTTCACTATGACACACAAAAAAAATAAAATAAAAAAAATCCTGTCCTGTGAATGCCACTGTCAAAGCGCCATCTCCTTCGTTTGGTCAAAACCCGATAGAAAGATTTTCATCTTCAAATGCTGCCAGGGGCATTATAATCCCCTACCAGGCGTCGAGTTAAAAACCACCAACTGCTGGAGATGCTGGTCCGTCGACCATTTAGCCCCCGCAACGGACTACGATACAGACTGTTGAGGGAAAATCAAGAGGACGAGGCAGGCTAAAGTCAAACCCTTCTCCACAGGTAACTAGGCTCGACGCCGTCCCAAAGGCCCTTTTCAGGGCCGACCAATTCTACCGAAAAAGATCTAAACATCTTTGCATTTTAAAAACTGTGTGATAGTCTTTTTTAAAACTGTGTGAAGTTCATTCTGACTTCTTTTTTTTTAATTCATCGTTTACAATGATTTCAACGTCTTTTTTCGTCCTTTAGTTTCCCCCTTTATTTTCCCCTTTTTCATGTCTACATTTTAATTGTTTCATCGTCTTTTTTATTATTTCCCCTCTTGTTTATAAAATTCCCCACACCACCCTTTTATTTTGTGTCTTTTATTAAAAAAAACAAAAAAAACAAACAAAACACCAGTCCCCCCCCACAAACACACACCACAACAACGCTCATCAAAGGCAGACGATCTGTGACGTCATCTCGTGACGTCATCGTGACCTCTGTGACCTCTGTGACCTCACCCACCATCTCACACACACTTCGGCCATCTCCGGCCATCTCCGACCCATCTCCCGCCCAGCTCCCGCCACTACCCAACATGAAACGCGCGAGCAGACGTTCACAAAAAAAAATGGCCGAAAACAAAATGGCCGACCACAAAATGGCCGACCAAAACAAAATGGCCGACAACAAAATGGCCGCCCCCTTCAAAAACAAAATGGCCGCCCCCTAACAACAACAACAACCCCGTGACCACAACCCACCAATCACAACACGCGCATGCGCAACACACCACTACCGGTCTAGACCAGTGGAGGTAACAGGGGTAACAAGCCGTCCACTCCTAGCCCTCCTCTTTCTTATGGAGCTACAACCCACAAGCCCTCCTCTTTCCTAAACTCATTTCACTCTCCCGCAAGTCGAAACGCACTTCTTCTACTACTAGTATCATCTCTTGCTATCTCATAAATTCCCTCGAAAACATAACCAAAGAGTTTTGGAAAATAATCTCGGGTACTATCTCCATTACCTTAACAAATTTCTTTGATGAAGTCATAAATGTGTCGCTGTCCATATCTCTTCATTTTTATAACTGTGTGCTTTAAAGTATGGTATAGTTGACTGTTTTGAAACAAACTTCCATCTTGAATTGAAGGCTGACGATATCCACTCTTACAAATTAACAAATCAAAAAATGAGGAGGATAAAAACCACTTCTTTTTTAGTAACTCGTGTGACGAGAGACTGAATTGAATTGTGTGCGTTATTTATTTCAATTGCCGACATCTAATCTAAGCTGAAACTGATACGGCATTTACTTTAATGAATAATGGACATTAACACGAATCGTTTTATTCTTTTGGTGTTGAACAAGCTGCCATACATACAGATGCTACTGACTGAACTAAAAATCATATTAAAAGTAAAAAACAACACATTGAGAATAAATATCAAATAAAAATCAACAACACGCGAAATATCTACATTGACAATGGAAACACCAAAATCGTTTTAGACCGTTGCGATAGATATGATATTCAGATAAAGTTACATTATACAACACATGTATGAAAGCGTGAAAATACAAGTCAAGTGACGTGAGGTAGTTAATATCAGTTTATTTACATAATCGAAAAACTGAAATGTATGAATAGATTCAGATAGGGATAAATCACAGGGGGATTGGGCGCTGATGATCGCTGGGATCATGTTGTGCCTCCTATTCCAGCTCTGTGCAGCTATAGTGTATTTGCCAGTGACCCTTCATTCATGACCCTAAATCATCCACAAAGTAAACGAAAACAATAGATTCGACAAAACACAATAGTTTGCCAATTGAACCACTAACTTTACACAGCCACATGCAGGTGAAGAGAGTACCCCTTCAATGTTATGTTGGCTTGACGAGTCTGGAACTACAAAGGAAGTTTCTGGCGGCTGCAAGGATCGCTGTTTTTTTATTTATAGAAAATTCCTAGCTTTCTTCCAAGCACCACAAGTAAAATACACTTGCGTTTGACGTACAACAATAACAATAAAAAAAAATAGAGAGTAACGGAGGGTTGAACGAGGTCAAGACTAACATTATCGTAACGAAAACTAACGAAGCTTCAGGATACATAGAAGCAAAACAGCAATGTTGTAGATCTTTGTGCCGAACTTTCCGCGTCGTTTCGTGACTCCAGACATCTTCAAACTCCCCTGACAAATCTGTTATCAATGCTGTATTCTAATGACATTATTTAAGTCTTGCGTCTGCTGTTGGTTTAACTAACATAGATACATGCTTTTTGACAAATATGTTTGACGCAAGACCTGGAAGTTGTTTCCCGTGGCATAGAAGTTGTTTCCGTCAACGAAAGATGCTGCGATACAAGACTAGTGTGACTGTACGCGTATAATAAGTGATGAACGATGAGCATTAAATAACACTTTTGTAACTAAACTGTTAGCAAAATCTTGTTGAGCAATTGTCACATGGATTTTACTCTTGAAATATGTATAAGAGCGTGGCTTTAAGGTGCCTCCCTGCAAACATATTGTTCGACAACAGGTTAAAGAGTCGTTACGCTCTTTCTTCTACTCATCTTTTATGCTTTAACGAGAACAATAATCAATATTACTCCAAGATGTGTCGTGAAATCAATGAAGTTCCGATTAATTGGCTTAATCTTCAAGGGGAAGCACTCAGCCTTCTATTTCACTTCATCTGAAAATCAATAACTGTCGACCAATAAAAATATATTTAGATCTTCATCCACTGTATTTCAGTACTGGCTGTATTAGAAAAAGAGACATTAACGTTCAGGAGGGATAACCTGTCACCGGACCTATTCATATTTGATGACATTTGCTACAAAAACCAATCACATTTTAAGTGAAGCCGTTGGTTTCTTCACCAATTAGTCTGCCAAGTCATTGTGTGATTAGAATAAGCATTACTCCAATTAAACACATTCAATTTACAATATTATTATCAGTGATGCTATTTTCTAAATAATTGGTCTTCGATTTTTTAATTTAATTTTACATTTTGGTAGACTTTTGGTAGACTATCTTCTTTAAAATGTAATTTTTTAACGTTAGCAAGGTATAGGCTGGCATGTCATCATATTAGTGACGTAACCTTTAAGAAGGCCTTCGGCGTAAAACTCCAAACAAACAAACAAACACAGAGTCTTGTATTTGCATTTCACTTGACCGAGACTGAAACCCACGACCAGTATTGATTACAAAGTTCACCATCTCGACACAAAGCTGATTAGTGAATATCCATACACACACTGTAAAACGTTGAAATCATTTAATCATGAGTTGCAATCATTTAATACCCTCTAAGCAATACAATTTTGGACCAGAATTAATTTATCGTTTTTGCTGAGTTACGCAATTCATGTGCCGGGCGACTTATACAATATATTAGCTTATGAATTGTCATCAGATAATTGGTAAAACATGAATAGTAATTCCGACGGAAAACTATCATATGTTGACGTGAAATAATTCATGTACATCGTGTCACAGTGACCTGGCAATAAAGGTTTCTAGGTTTTTCTTGAGTTAAATCCATAAATTTAGATTCATGTTTGTCCTTTATCAGTAAAAAGATGACTCCCTCGGCTCCATGAACATAAAAGTCTGTACCAAGGCACCCGGATTACAGTCGTTAGACTTAATTCCTAGAAGTTAAGAAGCATCTCAGAACCATTCACACAAGCTCTCGGACTATTAACGCCATAAAACCGGACTTTTATGACCAGCTAATGGGGACGTTCAGAGGATTTTTAGTATCAATTGACACTGAGCGCGGAAGCTCCTCTATGTATTGTCTGGATTACCGTCCTAAATTATAAAGCTTCTAACTGCGTACTTTGTAAACTATTTCTCCTGTTCATAGATTATGTTCTCCGTTAGAAAAAGTCCTCGTAGTTAGTTCAGGGTTTCTTTACTTCTTTGCCAAGACGCCCATTCTTGGGTTGTGGACAACCAGCTGAGCGGAAAGCAACGCTTTTTGTTGGAACAACTGACGGTCGCTTTTCAAGCCATTTCATGGGATGAGACGAAAAACGTCTCTTTTAGAATGAAGTTTGACGTGTGCGTTATTCCCTTAAATTCATGTCCTCTGTGCTGCACAGCAATAAATAAGATATTTCATGTCCAAGGTAAGGGTTGCTATCCTGGAATCTTTTTGTTTTTCTCTCCACTGGGTGTTAGGGAAGGAACATGTGGACTCCACAAAACATCACAACAAAACCACACTCGTTCACCCAGCGATCGTCTATTGGAATGTTGATATTACGTCAAAGGCATACACTGGTAATATATGTAAGCACCACATAGCGTTTTACAGTCAGTGTAAGATTGAAGGATTGACCGCAATTCTGTGTCCACTTTGACTGTTGATCGATTATACGCCAGATACCTCTATACACTGAATTATTCAGTTAATATCACTAAAGTGTTGCAGAATCAGTTTAATGTATAATTATTGATCAGAGCTTCACGATGGCTTCAAAAACCTTGTATCTTTCGAAAATCGTCAATAATATATATTATCTCCATTTAACGTTGATTAACGATTATATTCGCGAGTAACTGTTCTATTTGATAGCGATTTCGATACAATATAGTATCGTATCATGCGCGTTACAGTATACCCTTGTGCCATGATGCGGTACAGTATACCCTTCTGTCATGACGCGGTACAGTATATCCCTCGTGAAATGATGCGGTACAGTATACCTGCGTGTCATGACGAGGTACAGTATACCCTACTGGCATGACACGGTACAGTATATCCCTCGTGAAATGACGCGGTACAGTATACGATCGTGTCATGATACATGACATTATACCCTCGTGTCATGACATGCTACTGTATACCCTTTTGAAATGACGCGGAACAGTATACCCTCGTGTCATGCGCGTTAAGGTATACCTCGAGTCATGACGTGGTACAATCGACCCTCGTGTCATGCGCGTTAAGGTATACCTCGAGTCATGACGTGGTACAATCGACCCTCGTGTCATGCGCGTTACCGTATACATTTGTGTCATGACGTGGTACAGTATACCCGCGTTTCATGCGCGGTACAGTATACCCTTCTGTCATGACGCGGTACAGAGTATACCCTCGTGTCATGACGTGGTGCAGTATACCCTCGTGTCATGCGCGTTACAGTATACCCTTGTGTCATGATGCGGTTCAGTATACCCTTGTGTCATGATGCGGTTCAGTATACCCTTGGGCCATGACGCAGTTCAGTATACCCTCGTGTCGTGACGCGGTACAGTATACCCTTGTATCATGACGCGGTACAGTATATCCTTGTATCATGACGCGGTACAGTATACCCTCGTGTCATGGCGCTGTACAGTATACCCTCGTGTCATGGCGCGGTACAGTATACCCTCGTGTCATGACGCGGTACAGCATACCCTCGCCCCCTGACTTGGGAGGTGTATCAGTTAATCTCGTGAAAGTCTGATCCCATTTGGAACAATGGACAGTCAAATATAATGGCCATCTAATTAACAGCGCCTTTCTTATAATTTTTTTAAAAAAGATCATGGTGTATGGTTAGCCAGAGTTTACTGTGAACGTGTGATATCTGGTTTTAGGTCCTCGTTTCGTCTCTTGTCCATATTTGTTGTAAGTGACACTCCGATTATCTTATTCCACCAATCGTATGAGTATAATATCCTTGTGTATGACGTAAAAATCCCCAATATAAACCAATAACAAGATCATTTTGTCCACCAATAAATTCCGACCGTAACTGTCCATAAATGTCAGCACTTTAGTTCCTAAGCTTATCCAAGTAACACTGGATATGGATTATCTGTCATAAATAATGGCACTTAATGCACAAGCTGGTGGTCGATTTTTTTTTATCATGAAACTATTTTTAAAGGTTGAAAATTTGTTTCCGCCCGTGTTTATCCTATTTTGTCTTAATTTCATTCCATATATTTTATGTTACTGAAAAAAAATCAAAACAACTCAATGTCTCTTTCTATTTAAAAACTGATAATTATATTGTTGATGGACGTTAGGTTCTCTGTATTGGTATTGCACTGGATTACCTGAATTCATTTAAGAGCCTGTTTGCACTCTATGTCACAGCAGGAACATCATACTGATCATAGTAATTTGCTAAATGTCTTTTTGGATACTCCGCACATATTAGCCGAAAATGATTCGGGTGTCACACATTGTTGAAGTCAACATCTGACCATTTTGGAGATCTTAATTTGAACCTGTCTTTTAATTATAGAAAGAGGTCAAATATAAGTTAACCAGTTTTGCTTGACGCTTAATATTTGAGAAATATAAAAAGGGGTTTTGAAAGAAATGCCGAAAATTGAAATAACATTTAACCAATGATGCAAAACTAACTTTTTCTTTCACAGGAAAATCTGTGTGTAAACACTGGGTTGTGGTAAATTTTTGTTTCACAATTCTGATTTCGATGATGCTATCGAATTCAATAATTATTAAAACCCCGCATAATATTCTAGCACGTTCGCCCCGAGGAATGTTTTTCCATAATATAACTGTTTGGTGCCTCCATGATTTAAATTCCACGTGTTATCAAACGGTATTTGTTCACATCTTTCAGTGAAGCAAATACTCCACTAAAAAAAAAAAAAAAAAAACCAAACAAACCACGTAAGACTGTGTGCGGGTTTGTGGCATGTAATCCTCTAGCCATTAACTCACTTTCAATATTGGGAATGAGTATATACACACGGTGTCTTTCACCTTGGAGAACAAGAGACTTTTTAGACACCTGAGGAATGAATAATCGGCAGCGCCCACTTTACTATAAATGGAAATTCTGACAGAACTTATCCGGACTGAATATCGTTTATTGCAGCTCTTTAATGCAATTGTTTGTATAAATGACAACCTTCAAAACGTTTTTAATTCACGGCAAACAAAATTTGTAACCTAACATTTGCTGGGACTGAAACCAACGAGCATATGGATACCACGCACCTGTTCTATCATCAGTCCATTCTTATTAGCCCCACGGCCATAAGTCAGATCTCAATAGAACGAATAGAATAGTATTCGTAAATTTATTCTCAACCGTTGTGTGGGGACTTGACGTATCACGATAGAAAGTATAACAAAAAGTTCTGTGATTTGGAAGAGCCGTACGTAAATCAAGTGATACCCGATACTTGAGCTTGGCTGACGGATACAGTATAGAGAGCTCTGAGGACGATGAAATTATACTGAAAATAAATGTTATTTGATGGATTAATGAGATCTGAGCGTCTCAAACACCTGGGACCAAGTTGTACTTTATTCTCATTCCAATGTTCATCCACATTATAAGTGATAATCAGAAGGGTCCGAGGGAGCGTTTCCAAAAGAGAGACAAAACCAAAATTTGGTTACATTTTCTAATTTCTACATTGAGCTTTATTAACGATAGCTTATTAAAATGGACGTAGTCGTGGAACAAACCATATACTTATTCTAAGAAATAATATGTGAGAGAGCCTGCGCACAGAAAACAACTCTAATATGATAGTTCAGTTTGTAAATGGTTTGTTCACTCGTTTAACCTTTTGAGTTCAGAGATATACAAATTTGTCTATTGTAGCAGCATACAGAATATGTTCTCGGGCTTCATGCTTAAATGAAAAAAAAAGAGTTGTTCTGTAATAGCACGTGTTGGGGGCGATAGGGCAACACTTGATTACACAATAACATCCCGTCTCACAGTAAACGTTCGTTTATCTGCTCAAAAGAACAATACTAATCTAGAATATAACTGACTTAGCACCGTGTAAAAAAGCTGATAACATAAGATTTATATTTGTTTACGAAAAAAGTGTTGGTCCTTAATTTACAATGCAAGACTAGAGTTTTTCTAAACTCATTGTCTGTTAACATAAACTTGATAGACAAGGATAAATTAAGGGCCTACACATTTTTTCTTATTCCCACATTGCTTTACGACCTGTTTTTGTATCATTCATTGCCAAAGTTGTTTCATAGTGGGAAGTTTCTTTTACACCTCGATACATAACTGCAATGAGGTAATCTATGTTGTGAGACATTTATAATTCATTTGGAAAATTATTAGCGGCAGTCTGATTGGGGCATTTTTTGTCTACAAGTGAAATCCATTAAAAGCTGATTTTATATAACCATTAAACGTCAGCAAGTTAATTCTGACGACCCCGATATATACAGACCACTTATCTCCCTATCTGGTTACCTGCCGACGACCTTATTTTTATTTGATGACATTTAAATGGCCATCTGACCGTTGGAAACGTGCATCACAAGTATGTTCATCGTGTGTCCGTGTGATGTTTTGTAAACTAAAGAACACGTCAAATTGATCTGGGTCATCCTCGCCACTTTTCCAAATATTATGAAAAGTGTAGCACAAACAATCTTATAAAACTGCGTTGTTTGTTAGGTTCCGTGATCTTGTACACACAATACAACTATTTTTTCTTCTTTTTATAACGATTATATGTTGAAACCTTTATAATATAGGCTATACACTTTTCGATTTTAACAAACGGAAAAAAATATTCCAACGTTTAATAAACAATAAAAGAAGGACATTAATTAGCACCCTTTTTAAGCGGTAGGAAGAGATAGATATATTCTTGTATAAATGTAGAGGAAAGCAATGTTGACTGTCATTCTATTTCAACTTCGTAATGACTGGCCATTTTAGCACGTTAGCGGTATATTTACCGCTGCAGGCAATATTTGTATCGCATGTAGATTTATGTATCCTTTAAGACATCAAGTGCATTCTGCGCCAATACAAATCGACATAGAGCAAGTAACAGCAAAGAAAATGAAGAAATAAAATTGAACTATTTAGCATAACATTAGGCCGAAATGATCAATGCAACAAGAGAATCAAACCACGTTAATGAGTTTAAATTTCTTCATGGGTCGATTAATCAGGTCAAGCTTCAGCAACCTCTCTGTGATATTCACAGCTATATTCAAAATGCCTAGTCATTACATACAAGGTCCGTCACCGAAGTGAATCAATGGACCGTTTTAGACTCTCTGTAAATTTCTTGTCGCGATTGGAACGAGCAATCTACATCACGTGCTAGTTTGGAGATGGCACATCTGGAGTCTGAGGTCTTCAATTATTTTTTCTGATTTTCGGAGACGTCTATACATCCAGACAACTTGCTAGATTAATGTGAAAGAGAGCGCAGTATTAAGAAAAAAATTAAGAAACAACTGTTTCACTGTTTGACACAGTGTTTAACTTTTATCCTATTTGAAACTTTGATTTACCGATTGCTTTTACCTAATGTGTGGAGTATTGAAAACTATTACCTCTTTATGAAGTAAAGTATGTTTAACTTCAAAATAAACAATGAAATCTAGAAAGCAGACAAAGGATTTGCAGATATTGTTATATACACAAGTTTGAAAATGTATACCTTGTCGTTTATCTTTGAAGTCTTCTTTCACTGTGCAAATGTTTCCTTTTGACAGTCTGATGAAACAATCTCAATAACTGGCAAAATGCAAGCACTTTAGCTTTTTAGAAATAAAACGGAAAATAGAAAGACATTACCAAGAGAAACGGAGCCAATTTAATTTAATTTTGATTTAATTCTTTATTTAGGTGTAAAGGATTATTCTCAGCCCGAAAGTTACGAGTGGTTCTCTCCAACCTTTAACACAACAACACAACAAAAGATGACAATACCTTTCATAAAACGTTTCTATATGTTCAATGGCACAATACTTGAAATTTAAATAAGCTTTACGAATTGTTCACTGTCACGCATATATTTATGAATAGTTTAAAAGATTAAGATATTTTCCCGCAAGTGCTAAGCCGCAGACCCGTTTAGGGCAAACAGTAAATATACAATTTTGTTGTTGATTAAATTATACTAACCGCTAGTCTGCCCATTAAGGCAAAATCTTTGAGTTAAGTCTTTGCAGACAGGGGTTTATATCACGGATAGGCTCCAGGATGGATGTATCATCGGCAAAACGTTAATACTAGTATTACAATGGATGTTGGTACACATGTCGTTTGTAAAGATCAAAAATATGAGCGAGTGAAAGAGAGATCCCTGATGTGCCCTAGCACGATTACACGATTCTACTCCATTTAGTCTCACTTTTATACTTCAGTTTGTTAAATAATCTTTAATCCGTATAAACTACATACCATATGCCTTTTTAACTTAACAAAAACCACATAAATCCAAACTGGCATCCAGGAAGAAAAATCATCTCCCTTTATCTACGTTTTCATAGATGTTATGAACTGTTGAAGCATTGGAGATGTCTAGTCGTCAAGTTTAAACTTGTTTATGTAAGCATAGATGTAATGAACTACATGAAGCATTGGAAAGTAGTTTAAATTCAGAATTCTTGGCGTTTATTTATTTTATTTTATTAGCGTTTAATATCGTACTGAAGGGTGTGTTATTTATATGACGACTGTAGATGTTATTAAAATTAATACCATCGTAAATTCAGCCGTTACAGGAGAGTCAACATTATTTTTGTCTCTGGTTGAAAAAAATGCCAGTTAACCGATTCTACATTTCCTTTCTTCTATAACCCGATATCAAAGTAGGCCAACTTACACTTCAGCCGTTAGATTAATTTCTAAAAGGTTGACAGTCGAATGAGAACCGCTTTAACAGACTTTAGGGTTATTAACGAAAGGTTTAGGGCTATTAACTTTTTGTCGCTTTCGTTCTGACTGAACTGTACAGGAAGGAAAGTGTCCATTAGTAATGCGCTGATAGATTTGTTGTTCCTAATATAGAGATCAGCCTCAGTACATTTTGTACAGTCCATCTGTACTGTTTTTAGTATGATGAACATGAATTTTCTGGTAATGTGGAAAAGCTTTTAACAATCCTAACAGTTGCACTGACAGATCGAGATGGATCTATGAAGGGAATTTTTAAATGGTTTTCCAGAAAGTTTATGGCTATACAAAACTCAAACTCAACTAGTTGAGTCGATTTGGTCGTCAATGATATGCTTTGTACCCCAAGCACGCACATAAGAACCTTTTTTAAATCCTTAACGCCAAGGAATGCGTGTCTTTACTGTATTATATTACATTGTATTATATTATAATTATCATATTATATCCATAATTTCATTTCCCACTTTTATTGAATGGTACTTTGCACAATAAGTCAAAAGACTCCACCCAACGTTACAAGCTCGTCAAACACAGTACGGACATAATCTTAGGTTATATATTGTAAAATGATGGTAAATAACAGGACTGCAGACCTCAACAGTTTCATTGTATTATGTCATTAACCAAGGGAGTCGCAAGTAGGGAAGTTTGTAAGAGGTGCAGAGGTGGAAGCATTCACTCCCATTCCTGCCTAGGCGATTTAAGACTTTATCGCAAGTGAAAAATAGTTGTGTTCAAGTCAGTAGACACTGCCACAGTATGAGAATAATATCAATATTTGATGTTAACACAGGGTATTAATTTACTGATCTGGTAGAGTTCTTTGGCAAGCTTTTGTGAAGCAGAATTCAAAAACAGTAGTCGTATGAAAATGTATTTCTTTTCAGGGCCGAAAAACGTTGGTTTGGGTTTATGTAAATACTGATTATTAAGAAAAGGTCGAATGGTTCCTTCGATAAGGGTAATAGACATGTACATGAATCATCCTGTAAAACAGAATCATATTCCACTCACAAAGACAAAGAAGACCATAATTTCCATGCTTTTCTTTTTTATTTTGCCCGTCTATTGTTCTCTGACTGTATATATACCTGGCTGTTTTTTCTTAAATTGTATTGTATTGAAAATGTATGAGCTGTTCGTCGTTAGTAATTCCATATTATGAGAATGATATCATATTATATATCTCACGGTCTTATACACCAAGTCAATAAATGCTTCAAAACGAAAACAAATGCTTGAAAGGACTAAACAAAAATGGGTTTTCGTTTGATACATGCCTGTCAAGTCTCTTTGCGATTCAGTTTATTTGAAATGATAAACTAAAATGTGTCGCTGCTATCACAAAATGGGTTCGCAGTGGTTTGATATAGCATCGAAATATATTTGCAGTCAGTGATAAATTTAAACCACGAAACATTACCGGGACACAAGCCACGTAAATAAGTCCCGTCTAGGGAACTATAGTATTGTGAAGACATAAAAAAGATACAAGTCACCAAGATTAGCCTCGATGTGAAATCTCTCATTTCATTCATTTTGTGAAACAAATTATGGAGAAATGTAGATTAGAGTCAGATAATTTAGACAGTGGGGATAACCTCAGACTGTTCCTTGTCTAAGTTGATGGGAGTTATACGATAAAGGCCATATATCATTCATTGTGCGCTTTCGAAATAAAGTACTTCTGCGTTACACTTAATATTATATAGCGGTTTCAAATTTAACAGTGCCTTTTTTCGCTTTGTTTGCTAGCTTTGTTATAGCTCTTTAACTCGGGTAATACTTTAAACATTTGTCTCCAGTTGACGGTAATTCGCTGAGAGGGAAACACACTGGTTTCTACACATGCCCTTTGTAGCAGATTATCTGTAGTATCTGTAAGCGCTCATTGTTACTGCAGGAAACCACAATATCTTAGTGAACAGGTTTTTGGAACGCAGAAGAGTCCATCTTTTATATGCTGAACTCTACACAAATAGTACTGGAGTTATCTAGTATCTCATCTTTGAGCATTGGTCTAAATATAGCAACGTTTACTTATTGATCCACAGAGAAGCAGTCAGAGGGCTTTGATGTTGGCATCATTTCAGGTGTGTTTGTGCTAAAGGGCACACTGTATATTATCATGAAATGAATTAATAAATGTACACATTATGGTCACAAACACAAACTACAATGAAGACAATATGTATATATTTTGGTATAAATGTAGAGAAAGAAAATTGTGCTTGCCTCCACTGGGATTCGAACTCCGGTCTCTGGCTAGCAGTATCCATATACTTTTTTTTATAAATGCGGAAAAAATAAATTTTGCTTGCCTCCATCGGGATTTTAACTCGGGTCTCTGGCTATCTATCTCTGTAGACATTTCGATCATCCGATCTTTTATAGAAACAATTGTCTTAAGACTGTCACCGAATAAGACATTTTAAACAGAAACATTCTTCAGTCACAGAAATACGAAGCCACACGAAACATACAACGCACGTATTATAAGAGATATGCTTTCTACGAGATGACAAATAGTTTCTAAATGCCCCTGAATTCCTAGTGATTACATTTATAGAGACGAATTTGGTGATTAACAGTGTCCAATGCCTTTTACATGTCCAAAAAAGTACCAATGTTACACAGATTTGTTTTTATCAGTAGCCAAATATCACACTACAAGAAAGTTACATGCAATATATATAGCGATATGTTTAAGGCGTCTGGCATGAATTGTCAGCAGATATTTCAGTATAAGGGCATAATGCACACCATATATATTATAAAGAGTAACCACACTGGCACAGGGATATCGACTAATTAAAGCCGATAACTAATCCCATGTTCTAGATAAATTATCAGAGACAAGTTTCTAGATAGACCTGAATCTCGAGTTGTTCTGGATAACCTATAAGCGCATCTCGAGAAAAGGCAA
>JAVFBZ010188627.1:0-14724 GCA_032466195.1 Katharina tunicata
GGAATAAATAAACTAGTCGGTGCACTACTCGATTGCGAGAACTATTCAATTATCAACTAAATATATTTAGTAAATCCCAATTACAGGTACAACATTAAATTAAGACTCCATTTAAATTCTGCCTAATTTGAGTTTTAAATTGTTTTCAAATTCATTTACACTTGAATCAGCCCCACTTTAAAACTCAGCCCCACTTTAAAACTCAGCCCCACTTTAAAACTCAGCCCCACTTTAAAATTCAGCCCTGCATTCAATTCTGTCTGCGGGTGGTTGGGTGGGACCCTCCTGTGTCTTGTAATCTTGTAAATGTTTTGTCCTGTCTTGCATGTTGCCAGCGTCGTTTACGGTGGTTTCCTTCACTTATTGGGCTAGCACGTCCTCATATAAGTGAAATGGCCTTGCGGACGGCGTAAAGGTCCAACCAAATAAACAATTAAAATCAGTCTACGTTCATTCCAATTAGTCATCCATTTATCGCTTAAAACGTTTAATGAAACTCCATTGTGTCAATGTAGGTGAAGTCACTCCTGCGATTGCGGAACTTGCTTCTCGAGTTAGATGGCAACAAAAGCAACTTTTCCAAGGCCACAGGAATGTCACCAGAAAATTCAACGGAAATTGAATCCCGAAGAAAGGTGAGTATCCCGAAGGAATTCACATTAGGCGATGCCAAAATAACTTGGAACAAAATAATCCAGTACCAAAATTTTATTAAAGTAGGTTTGACTTCTGATAAATATTCTTCATACTGCTTGAACTTGTAATTGGCGCATCTTTCAACGATCTTTCTCCGTTATTTGTAGAGCCATATTCGTTCTTGTTTCAGATATCTCCTCGAAAGCGCATCACCAACACCTTTTTCGGACGAGTAAGGACAACGGCTAGGAGATTCCTAGGTCTGGGATCTAAGGCCATCTCCCTGACGCAGGCTGATATTCGTTCATATTTTAGTTGTGATCCAAGTAAGATTAGTAGTTTGATATAACGACTGAATTTGAAAACCGAACTTTAATTCATCAATTGAAGTGATTAAAGTAAAATACTTTTCGGGAGCTAACTACTATAGCTACTATATTTTTGACCTGTGGCCAACTGTGGTGTGAAACAACCCCTGATTTTCTCATAAAGAAAACGTTTTGAATTTGACAACTTTATTATCACTTACAACACAAATCACAATACGGCGCACATTCTCCATATATATTTGCATCCGGAAGCCGATTTGTTTTGAGGTTCTACTTGAGCCTTGTCCAGGGGCGTCCTTGTGTAGTGGCAATGTTGGTTTTCCTTTTGGCTTTCGCACGTGTGTACATAGTCTAGCGGGTTAACCTCGGGGTAAATTTATAAAACGTATGCACACCAATTATGAACAAACCTTCAACGTCTATGTCCTTGTAGCCAGTTTTAGAAACTTTCTAGCGATTTTGTCCCTAGTCCGATTTCATCAATTTTTACGCACGTGTCTATTTTTTTGCACAAGGTTGTAGGGTCAAGGTGATTATAGCAAAGTTTAACACAGTATGTAAAATACACATTGATAGGCCCTACTTCAAGGGGATTCGCGTCACGTGTGACGGTAATACTCCACTAATGCATTAATTTACCTGCAGGTGGCTCGGTGCCTAGTGTTCAGGGGCATCAGGATGCCGATTTGCTGTGGTGTGCTGTTTTTGTCCTGTTAATGTATATTGTGATGTTTGTTACCGGTAACGCTGAATGTTGCGTTAAAACCCCTATCCATCAACATGTTGCCAGCGTCGTTGTAGGTGGTTTCCATCACAGCTAATTAAATTCAGCTGTATTGGTAATTTGTAGATCACAAGAATGATGCCGAGCGTAAGAGGAAATATGACGACATTCAAACTGACCCGGATAGCGATGTTTCCTTGACTGACTTCGACCTTGATCAGTACAGATCGGATGATGATCCGGACTATGAGGTACAAACATTTCCAACACTAATGTACGAAAACCGTAGTTTAAACTGATTTGCTTGACTTAACCCAGACAGAGCGTCAAATCATCTGCTGTGCATACAAAAGAGAAAAGAAGTTTTCAAAAATTCTGAGGGGCCGCGCCGTGGCTTCGAAGTTTAGCGTTGGACTGCGGAGCCCTCTTAACTGTACCTGGTATAGGTTCGATCCTCCCTGTGGACCTTAGGCATATAAAGAAATTTTTGCGGTGGCTACGGAGTTCGCGGGATGGTTTTAACGAGTGTTTTCCACCATACACCGGCAACGCAAAGTCGTCATATACATGTAGGTTACTCTTCAGTATCACGTTAAACACCAATCAAACAAAACAAAAATTCTGAATTACGCACCGCATCATTGCCTTAATCAAATTCCATTGATACCAGTAATTCTAGAGCAGCACAAAAATATTCGGTGTGGGATAAGTATGGTTTTCAGCTATTTTGATACGGCATGTTTGTAAGCCCTATTCTAGTTTTTCAAATCTCATCGCTATTGACGTCAAATCGCCCATGTTTATTTTACTGTCTCAAAACTAAATTTAGGTTCGGAAATGGCTGCCTGGAATACCTTTCTATAAAGTCATGTCAGCAACCATAAGCTATTGTATATCCACTTAGCAAAGCTTAAATCTAGTCATAAATTCGTCTTCACGAGAGAATCCTAATATAGTCTATAAGAAAACTAGTTAGAATACAACACGTGCTTAGTGAAGAGAAGAGAAGAGCTTAGGTGAGAATGTACACCAAACCTCCCACTGGAGATACTGATGTTTTGGTTAGGCGAATCTGAAATCACCCGAGCTTCAATCACACTTAATGTCTATTGAAGCTTTGACATATAAGACTTAAAGCCTAACTATGGCTTGTGTACAAAGTAAATTTGCGATCCTCTTCAACATTGCCTGTTTTTCGTTCACCGCTTATAACTGTAATGTTGCACTATTTTTAGGTCCCAAGTGGTCACAGCACAGACAGTATGGAATATGAAGCGGGTCATACCGAAAGTGGTAACAGCACAGACAGTAATGAATATGAAGCGGGTTATACCGAAAGTGACATCAGCATTGATGATCAGGGTAAATCCAGTCAGATCAAAGACTCTAAAGACCCGTCTGTTCCACCAGTCGCAGACAACAAACCAGCAAATAAAAATAAGCCGAACCAAAACACAATACCAAAAATAAATGGTACCGATTCGAAACCAGGCACGAATGGCAACAGAGAGGCGAAGTCCACAGACAAGCAACACAGCCAACCTGGAAAGGCAACGGACTCGAAAAGTACAACTTATGGAAAATCTGAAACTCCAAAGAGTACATCTGATAAATCTCAGCCTCTGGAGAAGACCACCAAAGAAAACATACCTTTAAAGACAGGTGGGACTTCATAGTTTAAAAATATAATAGAAGATATCACGTGATAAGCAAAACCAAAAGCAGTGTGTTTATAAGGGGATTCGCTTCCCAATTTCACTCTATTTCATGTCTCTGTTATGCTGGTCACTAGGTTACCCTAACAATTTTGGTTCCTTGTCACCTGTTTCTAAAACATTTTCCTTAGAACAAAGTGAATGTTACAATCTGCGCTAAGGTGCACAGGATGCCGATTTGTCGGGTCCTGTTTTGTTTATGTTATGTATATGTTTTGTCCCGTATTGCAAGTTGCCAGCGTCGTTTACGTTGATTTCCTTCACCGATGGGGTTGGCACGAGTTCATACAAGTGAAATAACATTAGAGTACGGCGTCAAACAAATCCATACTACTTAACAGATCCGAATATTTTTAGTTCTTTAATAAGGAAAATGTTTTAAAAGCGACCATCGAAGGCAATTATTGATAACTGATCCCTCGATGTGAGTATTCCAGTAACTTAACAGTAGCCGTTTTAATCACTCGGTGTAAATTAACTTGTGGTTCCTCTTTCATTCTCTTAAAGCTACTTTCAGCGGCATTTAGAAGGTGAAGCAGCTGCAGCTTTCAACTTCAGGATTAGCCATCGGCTAAGATTCAGTAAGGGCACTAGCGCCGTTTACAATGTGGGAAAACCCTAGCCAAAATCCAGGAGATGAAATGAAAACAACTTTGCTAAATCTTCTTTTGGACTTGTTTTTCAGATTAATCATAGTTAATAATATACATGCATTCTTCCTAACTACGGGTAAACGATAGGAATTGTGCATGGTGTTAAATATTTCCAGTTTCTTTTAGGCACGGCCTCCTAGATGATCATGTCTTTGACCGACCGCTTGCCAAAGTCCAGTTCCCCTTAAGCCAGAGGTCTGGAAACGTTTTCTCTGGTGGACACCGAACTCGTCGTTACGGACCCCTGTTTCAACCCAAAAAAACGTTCTAATGTATATGTTTTGTTATCGTTTGTTCAAGATATATATTTTGTTCCATCTGTTAAGAATTTTAATAAATTGTTCACCCATTTAAGGTTAGAAATTTTATTGAATTTATTTTTTAAGCCTTGTCAGCCTGGTATGTAGGATGCACCGATTTAAAATGGACATAGGGGTAGCCGTGGCCACTAAGGCTCTGGCATTATACCACGCAAATAGTCGCCAAACGCACTGTCCTAATTTTCCGTGACATTTTATCGGTTTAGATATCCAATACATTGAACCGCTTTTCCCCGCTAAAACAGACCAAGCACAATGCACGACCGTATACGTGGGGTTCCGCTTCTAATGGCAGTAATGATAAAACACACTAAATAAACCAAGACACCCGTATCTTTGCGTTACCTGCTGTAATAAGAGACACAATTCGTTGAAAAGTAAAATACATACTTTAAACTCTAGATTTTTCAGTTCGTCTTTTGGCTGATTTATATAGATCACATAGGATTCTCAAGAATTAAAAGCTGATCTCTCGAAAGGTAAACTGACCAATTCATTTTCTGCAAGCGGACACCGTGCTGTTGGTGGGCCAGAGTTTCCATTGCCCTGGTGCACCCTGGGGGCAGTTTCACCTAGACTTCGCATATTTTCTCAAACATTTAAAATAAATGTACCAAGCATTTATTTGATTGGACGTTGTACTATAGGACCTTACACGAAGACAGCAAGGGAAGTTTTCCGGTGGCTGATGTGTTCGAGGGTGGTTTTACGAGGTTTCCTCCCGGTTTTCCACCATACACCGGCAACGTAAAGTCATAGTCGTGAAATACTTTGGAGTGCACTCCACCACACAAACACATAGGCGGCGACTTTGCATTGCGGGTAGATAACTACAAGGAAACCGCTCAGATAACCGTTCATCAAAAGTAGGGAGCATCGGTGCAATCGAGAAAGCAACATTTAGTAAAAATAGCGATTTATTTCGAAAACCACATTAAAGATATACAAGCGATTCAACGCGCTGATTCTGATGTTGCTAATATTAAAATCCTACCATTCATGTCCAGCCAAGATAAATGTCTTTCCATAAAAGCAAAGACCGTTTAGCTGCCTTAATGGTTGACACAGGCGTCTGGTTAAAATAGCTAAAAAAACGGTCTCTTTTTTTTTTTTTCGTCCCACCTCTAACGAGCTAAAGTCCCTAGAAACCACCTCCCGCTTTTCGTCCTGTTAAGGTACTGTGTAGTCTTATGTAGTCTTGTGTTGCCAGTGTGGTTCCTTTCACTCATAGGGCTGGTAGGCCGTCACATGAGTGGTTTACGCCGTACTTAACGTTATTTCAATCAAATTGCGATTTCAAAAGGTGAAGCGGCAGAACCGATCTAGGTTTTCTAAATTTTCAATATTTCTCCGTTTGCTGGTAAATCCTTCAGTTTGCTTTATTCCTCGATATTTTCTTAAGCGCCTACGACCTTTTCTTGTCTGGGCTGCAAGCAGATAAAAAAATAAGCAGATTGAATTTAATAGTTGAACTCGTCATCGGAGTTTATCTTTGAGCACTCGCCTGAGAATCTTGCCGGATGGTGACTTAGGGATTTCACTGACAAACTCCGCACCACCTCGAAGCTTCTTGTGCGGTGCAACTTGGTCTGAAAGCGAAATATTGAATGACATTATTTCACGCTGATAGAATGGTCCACTAAGTTCATTCAGCATAAGAGAAGTAAACAGAGGTTTACAGCAGTTTGTAAAACAAATGATCTTCAAAAAATCTGGTGGGCATTGAAAGAATTACTCTTTATTCTGCAACCAATACGCAATATTTAGGGCGAGTAGCATGGTTATGGTTAGTCGGCATCCTTATCTAATGTTTATGCTACAACTCCCATTTATTGCATTATTGGGTCTCCAGCCCTTTGAGGAATATTGGCATGAACTAGAGGAGCCCGGTGTATGTAAAGTATGCCTATTTTACAACCGTCGTAGTGTCCAGAGGCCCAAACTTCAGTTAACGTTTGCTGACATCACTCCCTCCCAAACGTTCGTCGGATGAACTACTGCAGTGGCTTTTACTGGGAGGATACCGTGTAACATTTGGGACGGAATTGCCATTACTGTGGCTCTCGTGTGACACGAAAAGCACCAGGGCAATTAAGTGAATTTTGAAAACAAGATCTTGATGGACCTGAAAGACGGCTCTTTCCTATTAAAGTAAGGGGGCGCAATCCACCCAAGATGTAAATTGATCACAGGGCGAGTTAGGCTCGTTTCTTCATGGTTATTTCAAGTTAGGGTCGAGCATTTATGGCCAATTTGTAAACTGCTTAATGTTTGCCTTTTAGGAATATTTAACACCAACATCTTGACCACACTTCATCATTCACGCTTACCGCTGATAAAGTTGATCACGTCATTCGGAGTGAAATCTGTCGAGACTCCGGCCTTGGTAACGATGTACGCTCTAGGGAGCTCTCCGGCGTCATCGTCCGTAACTCCGATCACTGCGGCGTCCTGGATGGCTGGGTGAGTCACCAACAGCGCTTCTAATTCAGCCGGGGCAACCTAAGTTATAAGACAAATAATGATTTTTACACACCATTCTACAAACACGCGCACTGCATTTGCATAGGCCAGAGAAAAAAAAATTGCTTTAATGATTTACTCATGCTTAAGACGATGCATAGGCTAACCTAGAAGAGCTGAAAAGAAATCCTAATGTTTCGATGACTGAATCGCGATGTTTTATGTTAATAAAATGTTTTCAGGTTTGAAATCGAAAAAAAGGAAACGAAGAAATCTGAGTTTTTTTACAAGAAATTGTTCAACCTTATATAACATCGTGTTCAATCAAATATAACCCTTGTTAAAACTAAACTAAACTAAACAAAACATCATATGCTCCTGGTAAGTTTCGCATAATATTATAAAAATAGGATGTTTTGGAAAAGAAAAGCTCAGATTGCTAGTTGGGTGACAGAACGGCACATATAACTTTTCACCGAGATCGGCTTATTTACTGTATGTGCGTAAAGAATCCTGTAACTGTTACAAACCTGATTAGCCTTATATTTGATGAGCTCCTTTACTCTGTCCGTTACATAGAAATAGCCGTCAGAATCATAATGTCCAACGTCACCTGGCCAGAGGAAATATAACAATTAGACCCAGTCATCATAAACCAGTTGGACCCACTGAGAATAATGCTTTTTTAGACCCAGTCATCATAAACCAGTTGGACCCACTGAGAATAATGCGTTTTTAGACCCAGTCATCATAAACCAATTTGACCCGAATGAGAATAATGCGCTTGTCTATACTGTTCAACACAAGCCTAAATCGCAAACTGAACTCGACCTGTATCTAAATTGACAAACTGCGGTATTTCGGTTAAAATAAACGATGAGATCTGCTGAACATCCAATGTGGATATATTCCAATCAGAAGTACATTCTAATGGGCACTATCACAACAGTGGAACACTGAGTCTGGAATAACTTTGAATACGACATTCAGCACTCACATGCATATAACTAGGCAACTAAGACAATTATATGGACTTTACATTTATATTTCTTGTGTACGTCAAAAAATGACCGGAAAAATGACTTGGGTCCGTGAAATCCAAATCCTACAAACTGATCTGTAACAACGAATGTCCGCAGCAGATACACCGAAGTTAATAACAGAAGACGAGAACTTAATGTTACCTGAATTCAGCCAATCGTCTTGGATTGTTGCAGACGTGGCTTCCTTGTTTCCAAGGTAACCTGCCATGACTTGAGGTCCCCGGATGCAGATTTCCCCAGTTTGGCCAGCCCTCAGTGTTTCTCTGGTCTCCAAATCAATAACCTGAGCAAAGAGTTACCGTTACTATTCTCAGCACGAAGAATTTTAACCATTGTGAATCCAGTTATTGTGTACGTGGTTTAAGCTGACTCTGTGCACTCATTTTATATAACAAATTTAAGGCTAGTTAGTTGAATACAATTCGGGGACAGAGACTGCATATTTTAAGGAGAAGCAAATCTTAACTAATTGATTGAAAGGGATGAACTTCTTTACAAATGAAACAGTTTAAGGTTAATTTTGATTTTATAACGACTTGTACATACAAAGAACTATGAAAGAGAACCATTGCTACACTGTGCCTATGCAGAAATGTCTTAATGCCTATGGTCTCCCCCCCCAGACAACTTAGTCGTACAATTATAGTTAATAACGACTTAATTTGTCCAATTATACAGTAAATAACGTTTTCACATAATTTGGAACTAGAGGAGCTTTAAATACATGCAGGCTTTGTGTTTGAAACCGAAAGAAGTAACATGGCCGTCATTTTTACGCACACCCTGAGACAAACCAATATAATGACCTGAGAATATTGATTAAGGGATTTAGTTTAAGATATCAATCAACACAGACACCAACACAGATTCCAATTCTTACCTTCATGGTGGTTCTGGACACCGGTTTACCGACAGAACCCACTTGTACAGGGTGAGAGTCCATCGTGGCTATAGGCGCCAACTCAGTCATTCCATAACCTGTCAGAATGAATAACTATTTGGGACTGCTTTTGTACGGCAGTGTAGTAGTAGAAGTGTAATAAAATCGCTTTTTAAAATCATAACTTTGCATTACATTTACAGTTCAAGCTACACTACAAGCTCGCCTTTACAGCGCAGTAATAATTGGTTGGTATTGATATTGATATTGGACGGTATCCTCGATCCATTGCGCCGCTTCGCCGTCATATCAGTGAAATAGCATTATCCTCCAAGTAATTTTTGATTGGAATGTGTCATACTGAAAGTCTTTCCGTCTTGTAAACATTTATCCTCCCACAGCTTTATCTGATTTCAGTTAAATTTTCCAGTCTTGCTTGTTTTCATTATATTGTTAACTTTTTCCGATGTTAAACCAAAATGACTATAAATCTCAATTACAGATCATTGGCCAGCTTTATTGTGGGAGGAAAACTGGGCAGAACCCATGACCTTGTGCTGGTTATTGGAGACCAGCCCACACACAGTCCCAGCGAGTGTTTGAACCAAGGTCACCTGGCTTGTATGTGTTGGATAGTAAATAAAATATGTTATTGAAAATTTACCATTTTGCGAGTTTATTAAGGTTTTTTCAAGACTACCAGAAAATGCTTATTTATAGTCCTTTGATTTGCTAGTTAAGAACGAGACGTTTCCGGCGAACAATAGCACGTTTGCGGTACAGTGTATTACGTGTTGAATAGTTTTCTTACACGTCAACAAATTTGATCACACGTCAATGTCATTGTCTTGCGTGAAACGTTTTTTCCTGACTAGGGAATTGTGACGAAGGCCACGTAAGGTAAGAAAAATTGACGTGTGATAAAGATTCTAACGTGGAATAATAAATTTCAAAGATGTTTTGGGTTAAATAAGGCGATTTGATTGGCGGATTATGTACCTAGCCTAGTTAATGTTAAACACACACGTCAGTGCAAATCACTGTTGAATTTCAAAGGAGTTGATTGAAAATTGGACGTACTCTTTTTCTGTCGACGATTAACAAGGTTTCAACCAATCAATTATGATATTGGAGTTGTTAGGAGTTACCTCCCTTCGTTCAAATTTCTTTCAATGCCGAATCCGTTTCGCTTCATAGAAGCTGAGAGGTTGATTCAGCTTTACAGTGAGTGGTCAAGAAATGTTAATTATGCATTGCTTGCGAGAATCGTACCGAATAAGACCCCATGCATTCAACGTTTGCTGATACAACAAAATTCGATGATTGATATAATATATTTTAGGTTTAATTCATATTTTTCAAGTAATGGATCGGATCATTTATTTTTGATCAGAGCTCATCAGCGAGGAGAAGCCATTTCACGCTATTCCCTATTTTTTTAGTTTTGTTTTGCAAGACTTTTCATTGCGGCTATGTCTCTGTAAGGATATTCTCCAGTTAACGAGAAGAAGCATGTAATATGTTTTTGGTACGGTATTTTAAGATAAGATGAGATAAGAACATTGATTTAACGTCAGGTGACAAAAAGACAACATTAGCTCATAAGAGCTATTTATACCGACACATAGCAACACATAAGAAACATCAGTGGTCTAGATTTTAATTTTAATTTTACAAAATCTGCTGTCCTTGACGAGGTTGGCATTTAATTGGAGTTATTGGTTCATCAATCATTTTTTTATTTTTTTTATTAAGATGTATCCGATGATTGGGGTAGGATTTTTATTGCTATCCATGGCACTTAGCCTTACCTTGGATGAACTCCTGAATCCCGGTAGACTCTATGAAAAGGTCAATCTGAGGTTTTCCCACAGGAGCCGCCGCACAAAGTGTCCGTCTCACCGAAGATAAATCAAAATGTTTGAGATTTGGATGTTTCACCATATAAATACAAATCGGAGGCACAAGATGGAGAATTGTAATCTGAAAATAAAAGGTGTTTTCTAAGACTTGGAATTAAATCTTATACAAAGGAGAAGTGTTGACTAAGTTTGACAGGAGATGATCTCCTTTTGGCTTAGACTGCTGAACGGAAAGGCAACACAAATTTCATATGTTTTATATAAATATTTTTTACAACAAGACAACTTGGCTAATATCCCATTTTTGAAGAAAGTTAAACTTATCCTGTATCAAGTTGGTCTCAATTATATCTGGGATACACAATGTGCACACAATAGTCATGCCTTAATCAAGAATGTCGAGCAAGTGCTGAAAGACCAATATCGTCAAAAATGGAGAGAGGAATGTATACAATCTCCCAAAGGTGTGTTTTATTGTATATTCAAAACAGAACTGTATTTTGAACAATATTTGTTAAACCTAGATAAGAAAAATGCTAACGTTGTCTGTAGATTCCGAACAGGAAACCATTCCCTTCCAATAGAAAAAGGTCGCTTGACAAATGTCCCTAGAAATGAACGAATTTCTATTTGTAACTCAGGTGAGATCGGGGATGAATTTCATTTCATGTTTTGCTGCCATACTTTAGTAAATTTAAGACAACTGTATTTACCAATATATTGTTTAACTAACCCAAGTGCAATTAAAACCCGGGAATTATTCAATGCAAACCAGAAAATTATATTAAGAAACTTGGCTAAATATATTGTCGAAGGTAACAAAGTACTTGATAAGTAGTTTCACTGTTTGTATTAGATTAATTACGTATGGAATATTTGCTATTGTAAACCGCCATGTTGAAATCATGTATGTATAGATGTATTTTCCTCTCGTGCCACCCTGTGTGGTTTTTAGAGTGAATAAACAATTGATTTGATTGAGGGGGGTGTGAAGTGTAGACTATGTCATTGTGGTGATGCCTATACAGTCAATGTGTTGAGTCTATGGCATATTAAAATTCGCCCATGATGGACAACATTCTCGGAACCCTCTCATGAACAATTACTTATTTAGGGAAACAAAGCGTCCTGTTTAATGTGATAACAAAAGTACTTTTTGATTTTTGTGGGAGTTTCATCCGGCGATAAAAAAATTGTTCACTATTGTCCCGAAGCTAAACAACCCCGTGCAGATTATACGGACATCATAGACCAAGACTGTAAACACTTATGTAACAATTGTTGTTGATTAATACAAACAAGTTGCAGGCTAGTTAAAATTGTACAGTGGTGTGGGCTAATATTATGAACGAACTTGCCATACTGATGCAGTTCTCAAATATTTCTTTTTCAAAAGTTGACTGTTACCTTTCCTTTCTCCAGACAAAATATCAAGCAATCCATTCGTAGTAGCTTGATACTAAAGCCGACTTGATTTAATCTAGTTAGTTTATGCGATTAAGCTTTTATCCACCCATAATATAATATCCTTTAAATTATGTATACTTTGCGATAACAAATTTTGTAGGATTTGCTGGAGACATTTTTTGGTTCAGATATAACACATTTGTTTTTATTTTATCGGTGTTTTTGTTTACCTACCCTTTCTTCGGCGAGTATATCGATTAATTTGTCGGTAAACTTCGGGATAATGTTTAACGAGACTCCATTGGTTAAACAGTACAGAATCTTTCCGTTCAGACCGTAGGCGTGGAAGAAAGGCAGATAGGCTATTACTCTATCATGACCTGCTATTGCCGGGGTAGCTTGCCTGAAAACAACATATCAATTAGATTATCTACAGAATTAAAAGCCAATAAATGTTTCACATGAGTTATTACAAATTCTCTTCAGTGCTTTTTAGAGATGGAAACGATCTCAAAGTAAGGACTGATACTTTAGCACTTCAATTAAACCTGAAACTAAAATAGACCAAAAAGTCTAAGGTGGTGCTGAAAATGACAAAATAACAAGATTTTACTACATTTCAACAGAGACTCATAACTTTATTTATAGAAGAAAAAGATTCGTTAATCTTTTTGCTTGCACCGATACAGGGATAATCGTAATGCCTTAAGTGTTTAAGACTTTGCTGACTCTAATCATAGCCCTTCTGGTTATTTTGGGTGTGAATCTGACGATCGTTCGAACAGCTATTGTGAAGTTTAGAAAGTGACTATTTACAGAACGTCCGTTATATTTTGAGACGTCACTAAAGTTAATTGCTAGATCCCAGTCCAAAGTTTAAATGATGCGACATTGACTTTCTTCTGCCGCACACGGGAGCTGCCAGCTGAGTAAAATTTCATTCGTGTATCCCAGCTCAGCACGCAGCTCTCGTATGCGGCGAATTTCCGTAAGTTTTTTTTTTTTTTTTCATTCGAGGCGTTAAGGAAAATATCTGTCGTGTTGGATATTTTTGGCCACGCGTGAAAAAAGTCTTACCGTGCGCGGCAAACGAAAGCTAGATGCTTACAACTTCGAAAATGGATGCGCCCATAGTTTTTGTCGGAGGCAATCGTTGAAGATAAATTAGTGGACCTGTGGCAATTAATCTTCGTCGGCGACGACGCAACAACAAAACCAGAAGTAAATTTTCTTCATCTTCTGATTCTGAGTCGCTCGAAAGATTGTCTACATCTGTCATTTTGTTTTAGTCACGTGATCGAAGTTCACGTGATCTATGTTAAGTTGTTTTTAGCTTGCACATCCATACCACGAGAGCTCGATGCTTAGCGTCTGCGGGCAAACCAAGGAAATCTGTGAGCTTAGCTAAATATCACGAATAAAATTTTACTCAGCTGGCAGCTGCCGTGTGCGGCAGTCTTAACGGTCCTGTGGTTGACCTCAAAGCCCCGATTGTATTTTTCCGATGGTTTCACGGAAACATATTGAACAATCTGAACCCGTCCCATGTCTTCCTTCAAAGCTGCTATTTTCTTATTTAAAAGTAAACCTACCTGAATTGTAACATATTAGAGAGCACATTGTAGTGAGTCAACATAACACCTTTAGGTAAACCAGTCGTTCCGCTGGAGAAAGGTAATAATGCTAAATCCTCTTTTGGGTTCACATCCACGGGTTTTGTGAAAGACAATCCACCATCCTCCAGAAGTTGAGAGAACGGACACCAGCCGTCTGCAGAGCCAACACTGATCTTTATCTACAAATGAATATGGGCTATGATGACCTAAACTTCGTCAAGAAATGGTTATGTCCATGCTGTTATCGGGAAAATGACAAGTATCCTTTAAGTTCATAAATTTAATTGTTTGACTGGGGTTTTGTGCCATACTTAAGTTTGTTGTAGCCCATATGGAGGTGTGCCAGCCCAATCTGTGGAGGAATCATAAATTTAAGCCAGAGTTCATGTCGCGTTGTTCGAATCATAGAAATATTCTTAAAACCGTAAGTAGTATGGAAAGTGCCTTTCGACGCGTTGGAGAGCGCATACGAGCCCTAAATGACCGGAAGCTGTAGGTTGTAGGTATAGGAAAACATGGCTGAAAGAGCAGCAAGAGCAGCTGTCGGATTGTTAAATCTGTTACCTCCACGGGTCTAGACCGGAAGTGGTGGGTTGCGCATGCGCGTGGTGGTGTTGTGTGGATTTGATTGGTCGGTTGTGGTCACGTGGTTGTTGTTGTTGTTGGCGCCCTGGTCAGCCATTTTGTTTGTTATCGTCTGCTCGCGCGTTGCATGCTGGGAGGTTTTTTTTTGTGGTGGTAAGGGGAGTGAACTCGTGGTGGGTGTGTGTCGGAGTGTGGGGGTGAGTGGCGGTGTGTGGCGGACGTTGCCGAAGGTTGGCGAAGGTGGTGGGGTCAGGCGAGGTCAGGCGAGGTCAGGGGTCAGCCACAGTGGTCACGATGACGTCACAGGTCGTCTGCTCCTGAGGGGCGATGGTGTGGTGTGTGTTTGTGGTGGGGTCTGGTGTTGGGTTTTTTTTGTTTATTTTTGTTTATTTTTAATAAAAGACGTGGTTTGGGGGATTTGGTGTTATAAACGACAGGAAAAAAAAAGGAAATAATAAAAAAGACGATGAAACAAGTTTAAACGATGAATA
>JAVFBZ010188638.1:0-26524 GCA_032466195.1 Katharina tunicata
CAATGCAATGATACATTACTTTCTTGTTTATTTATTTATTTGCTTGGTGTCTATATAACACCATGCCAAACGTTAATAACCAATCAAATAAACAATTTAAATAAATCTTAACGCCATGCCTAAGTTTTTTTCACCCACACATCATTTATGACAGTCCAGTATTATTGTGGACGGAACTGGACAAAAGTAGGCCTATTATTTTGCATAAATGCCTGGAGGACCGATTTTTAGGTTACCCGAGAAAACCTTACAGTACAGGCCTGATTTAGTTAGTGTTACATCAACAACAACAAGAACAACAAAAGCGCCAACAAGACAGTGAGTAAGATCTAGACCCCGTTCACCACGGGGTAAAAAACTGTCTGATAGACTATATTGCCACTACAGCACTGGTTAACCCAAAGTCTTAAATAAATGTTTATGTTATTATTTAAATACACATGTACAAATTTTATTTTAGTTTGTCGCATACGCAGTTGTCTTTTTTTTAATAAATGTTAATAAAAATAATTTAAAAATGAAACCCTGTATTTGGTTTTACAGATAATAAATAATTGACTTGACCAGTTTTCAAGTTCTGACATGTTTCAGACGGATAAATTTAAGCTATCAGGAAATGATTCCCTGTCAATCATAGTGTTAGCCAGAAATCAAAAACAGGGTGTCTCAAATCACTATTTTCAAAGATACAGGGTGTCTCATTTGACATTTTTCCTATCTTTCACATGTTAAATTTGACTGAATTAGGGTGTCTCAAATAGATTCCAGGGTGTCTCAAAGACACCGAGACATCCCTCTGGCTAACACTAAGTTCCCTGGTGCATATGTTTTTGTTATACAAAGATGCCAGCGTCTTTTAAGATTGAAATCACAATCTGTATAATAAAAATATAATCATATTGTGTAACTTTTTATATTATAAATGTATGCCTTACACCCAATATGTATGACAAATATATATATGCCAGTGCCAGGTTTTCAGATTTCTTTGACAAATATATATAGCAGACATTTTAACCTGACACCAATAGTGCTTTTATTTTGAGGAATTTCGAAGTAAGGTGCAAACTTTGTTTCGAACCTTTCTTATATTATAGCATATATTGTTATTGTTCAAATCGCTTTGATTTGGGACCTGTTTGTTTAATTGCTGATTTTCTGTTGTAGTTATCTTATCTTAAGTTAACTACAGCATAAAACAAACAATCAAACAAACAAACCTTATATTCAATGCTAATCAGTTTGTACAGTTAATGGTCACTGTGGAGAAGTGTGTACTCAGTCACAGAACTGCCAAAGTGGAAAACGGAGGGGTCAATTACAATTTCCAACAACAACAACAACATACATGTTGAACTTTTATTAGTTTTAGGGGGAAAAATAACAACCTTGAAATAATGCAATCTATTCAAAGGTTGTGTTTTGCGAAACACACTTTTACCTTGAAAAAATGGAACCAACTTTTTCCAGGCGACTCCCAGCCATTGTGTCATTCAAACAAAGATAAATTTCACCGTAAATTATTTTCACAGACTGGGGGCACATGTCAAAGTTTTGTTGCATTTACGATTTACTCCCATGCATTATCTCCCTTTGGGGAGCAATTCAGGGGTTAGAGACAATATTCCGACTGTTATACTTTCTTTTCCTGATTTTCTCAAAGCCGGTTCCTTCAGTTCATTTATAATTTATGGAACCAGTCTATTTTCTCCGCTTTTCCATGAAGTCTGTGTACATCAAGAATAATTACATGCAACAAAACACACAACATTGAGGCCTTTTATATGTTTTGACTGATGATGGCCGTCCAGATATCCACGTGACTGAAAGCGGCAAGAAAGCAAAATGGCGCTGTGCTGTGCAAGTAAGGAAAAACATGTGATTTCGAATATTTCTTTCATTCACTTTTGTGCCTGATATTTGACCATCAATGATAGAACACGAGCTGCAGACTTTCATAAGAACCCGAGTGTACTCCACGAAATTTATTAAGAATTTCGTTATGTGGATCGTTTGACTGTCTTTGTATAAACTTTGTGCAACAACAACGACAAGGAAACATTTAAAACTCGGTCCGATTGTTTTTTATGTTCAGTCGCCTACCCTTTGAACACCCATCGTCATATACAATGTTTTTAAGTTTAATTTCTGTATATACTATTTGTGGTCTAATTGTTAAAAAGGTCGGTCGCCTTAAACTAGTATTTAAACAGATTAGGTTCGATTTTAAGCTATTTTAGTTATGTTTAGTGTTTTATTCTAGATCAGACCTTTCTTGATTAACGAAATTTGTCCATAAAGTGTAGTATTTTTTTATTTTTATTTTTTTTTGTATATTTTAAAATCTGCAGTGTTGATTCAAAATGTAAATTTTAGCATACAGCTGAAAAAACTGAACAAATTCAAGTTTTAAAGCTAGTAGGTGTTTGGCAATAGCTTGCTGTGGGTGTCCAGCAACGTCTTTGTTCATGTCAGTTTCGTTGAAGATGGTTTCCTCACCAAGGGCCCGCGCCATCGCTTGGTAGTTAGCGCGTCTGATCGCGGGGGCGGTTTTTACGAGGTGTCCTCACGGTTTTCCGCCGTATTGAGTAGAGTAGATTAAGAAGTGGAGAATCCGTCGTCATATAAATGAAATACCTTTGAGTACGACATTAAACACCAATCAATCAAACAAACAAACAAATCCTTTACCGATTTGGCTGTCACATCCTGTGAGTGAAATAACCTCAAGACCCCAATCAAACAAACAAACAAATAAATTCCGTACGATGGAGTGTTGAAATATAAGGAAAATATCGTTGATGGTGAAAATAGAGGAGTTCTCAATAAATTGTAAAATGCATATTTATAACCATTTTTCAGAAATTCATGTCATTAAACCCGCTTTACAATTCTTTTTCAGTTAGTAATGAAGTTCCGGAGCACCCAGTTATCTCCCCTGTATCGGGCCACGTCTTTGAGAAACGGCTGATTGAGAAGTATATCAGTGACAATGGGGCTGATCCCATGAATGGAGAGAAGCTGACAGTGGATATGTTACTAGACATCAAAAGTGAGTTTTCTAGGAAACAATAGTGTTGCTTGGGCTTTTTGTGGCATACTTCAGATTATTTCACTTGTAAATTAGGGTTATCATTTTGAATACTATTCGAGATGGATTCCTACTAACTGTATTTACAACCAGTGTTCAAGTAACTCAAACTGTATGTACATAGATTTGTGAAGTAGCCAACAGATGTCAAAAATGTAATCCTTTCAGTTATATGAGGCAAGTTTGAGTTTGATTTGTGTCTGCAAGAGTTTTCTGGGATTTGATCTCCATCAAACTTCTCAGTTCATCTAAAGTATTATATGTAAATTAAAATGAAAACATACCTTTTTTGAAAGTTTGATCAGCAGCTGAAAATCACACTGATAACAGTTTTTAATGAAACTTTTTCGATAAACTAGTTTGGCGGATGGTAGTAGAAAGATGATAATGTTTAGACTAGCCTAAGGCATGTTAGGTGATTTATAAAGAGTGATGTTCTCTGTTAAAAATTGATCGATTGATAGGTGTTTAACACCGTGCTCGAGGGTATTTCACTTATATGACAGAGGCGTATTCCAAAAGAGACAGCAACTCTTAACACAAACATAAATTGTGTAGTCACTTTAGTATTTTTTATAATGTTCCTCTAGTGCTAAGTATGACGGCATGAATATAATCTGGAAACATCCTGCCCTTAGCCAGAGGGCTCCCACTTTTAAAACTAACCACCAATAACTAAACTATGTTTTTATTTGTTGTTACAATAGCTTCTCCACTTGTTAAGCCTCGACCTCCTTCAGCCACAAGTATCCCAGCCATCCTCAAATCACTGCAAGATGAATGGGTAGGTCATCGTTAAGTGTATTTTCAGCTATTTGCTCCTTTGCAGTAAACTTTGCACGGGATTTTTTTTTCTTGCTCAATTATAATGTTAAGTATTATTTGATGTCAGATTAATCCAAAATCTACACTAAGGACAGGGTTAATCTCATTTTGTTAAAACCAGTTTTAGTTATTTTTAAATTCAGCTCAAAAAAACTTCATAAAATTATGAAATCAATATACATGGCAATTCCTTTTGTTTTATTAATCCAAAATGTTTTTTTTAAAGTATTATTTAAATCAAAAGTCTCAACTGAATTTTGTTCTTTTAGATTTTGAAAATGCAAACATGTGTTTATTTTATCTGATTTATTTTTACAGGATGCTGTAATGTTACATAGTTTCACACTGAGACAGCAACTCCAAACAGCCAGACAAGGTAAGTTTCAGATTAATATTTACAACACTGTGTTCTTTATAATATAGAACAAAATGCTCTTCCAAGTATATAGTCCCCCCCCCCCTCTCTCTCCTTAAAAGGGAGATAATCCATATGATACAGACAATGAATGGTGCCTCTTTGCATTAACTATTGATGCCTGTATCATGTTCTGTAAGTCTTATACCCTTTCTGTAGACCTAACAGGCATGACAGACGTTTTGGTTGCTATGGTGATGGCGCAGTGGTTTTTATGAGCCTATGTCATGTTATTAGTGAAATACTCTTGAGTACACTTTAAACAACAAGTGAATAACATAAACATTGTATGCAAACTAAATATTTCGCACTCTGATTATTTCATCCCCAGAATTGTCTCACGCCTTGTATCAGCACGATGCCGCTTGTCGTGTCATAGCCCGTCTAACCAAGGAGGTCACCGCTGCCAGAGAAGGTACGTCTTTTCCAAATTTTACTTTGAAATCTTATTATTATGTTAGCTATTGATGTGACAATTCAGGGAAAGCTACTTGTCTATTTGATGTTATACTAATGCTAGTCTCCTATTTAGTGTAACTAAACTTAAAGACATCTGTGAAAATGTTGCCTGCGAATTGGAAGATTCATTCACAATTTAGAGTTATACTGGCCAGTGCCTTATACTGAATTTTAAATTGGAGGCATGCCTTCAGGAAAATGGTTTTGAAGCAATGCAGAAATTTGTTACTGTTACCAGTATAAATGATCATGCCTCCTTCGTTTGGGGGGCCTGTTACCAGTATAAATGATCATGCCTCCTTCGTTTGGGGGGCCTGCTACCAGTATAAATGATCATGCCTCCTTCGTTTGGGGGGCCTGTTACCAATATAAATGATCATGCCTCCTTCGTTTGGGGGGCCTGTTACCAGTATAAATGATAAAAAATATATATCTCTTCAGGCATCACTTTTGTTCAAGTGGAATTTATTTTCTGTACCGTTTAAAATATCAAACAATTAAATATTTTTTAAAATTATCTTAGTAGAAAAAAGTTTTTTTTAATTAATCGAGAAATTAAATAGCACATAGCGTGTTTAATAAAATTATTTTGCCTGATTGTGACTTCAAATGAATCCAAGAAAAGGTTTGACAATTTTGTTTGAGCATAGATATTAAATGTTTATGCTTGTAAAGAAACCACTCTACAGTTATTTCATGTTTTTGTTTGTAGCTTTGGCAACCCTCAAACCACAAGCGGGTATCACAGCTGGTGCTCCTGGCTATGTGCCTGTTGCTCCTCAACCTGTAAGTAACAGCCATATCCATAACCTTCATTTCTGTTACGCCCTCTGCCTAAGGGCCGTATGTTTTCCCATTACATTGATGCTGTCTTATTAGCACTGGAGGAACATTTCCAACAACAACTACACATTTTATGGTTGTGTGAAGAGTCCCTGTCTACTGTTGGAATACAGCGCCGTCATAAAAGTGAAATACCCTTGAGTACAGCGTTAAACACTAATCAACCAATCAATAATTTAAGTTACAAAGTTTCAAATCTGGAAAGTCTTTATTCAAATTATGTGAAATATAAAATGAAAATGTTACTGTATATTGATTCATCTATTTTTACATTCAATCCATCTATCAGTTCTCTCTTTAGCTATGAATGCTAATTTTTTTTAGTTTTTAATTTGATTATTTTTACCATGCAATTGCTTATAGGTTCGTGCACGTAAATGTTTTGTACAAATTTTTCTTTATATTTACACCAATAAGTGGGTATGATAACCCCCTATGTAAGTGAAATAACCTTGACTACAAAGAAGAACAGAAAACATAAGAATAAATGTAAAAATTTGCCAATTTCTTTCGCAGGCGTATGGTGCTGAGGCTGGACCAGAGAAGGCTCAACAACCAATGGAAGAGGCCGGTATGAGTGAAGAGGTTGTACAGAAGGTAATTTATAACAGTCGTTTTCATTGGCTAGATTTTAATCACTTTTATAAATTGTCATGTTTGATGGAATGTAAAAGCTCAGGCAAAAGCTGAAGTGCTGATTTTCCATGCATTGACTTTCCTGATGCCCTTGAATGAAATGGAAATTTCAGAAATAAATATGAGATCATGTTTTGTAGACATTTTAAGAAAAAATTTCTACCAAATTTTGTTTTGAGTAGTTTTAAAGAAAATCTTGTTTTGTTAATATCCTTACAGTTATTGGACAAGGCAGCTCTATTGACAGCCGAACGTAAAAAGGTAAGTGGAAAATGCTCACAACTATGTTTTTATTTTAATCAAATTTATTATATGTTTTAAATGAAACACAAATATCTACTGAAGTTAAACAAGTACTAGTATATTATTGACATCTCTTTTAGCGACATTTGACATCATCATAGTATTTTCGTTTTTTGGGATAACACTCTATGATACTGAACAGATTCTAGCTCAGAAAATTTTGCAGGCTGAGACCCATGCTGGAATAGAGCCCACGACCTTCAGAGTCTGGCATCGAGTCGGCTAAGTGGTTTAGGTGACCTGTATTTACTACTGGCGATTCGGTGCCTGACTCTTAGGGTCGTGGGTTGGATTCCCGCAAGGGTCTCAGTCTGCAAAAAAACGTTTCTGAACTAGAATCTGTACAGTATCAGTGAGTGTTATCCCAAAAAATGGAAATACTGTTAACGGTCACTTTCTAACGACAAAAACATATTTCATTTGACATATCTGCCATCATGAAATCATGACGTTGAGCAAATGCGGACTTCGTCAAAAGATGGAGGTTGGGTGGAACCTCCTGTACCCTGGTGCTAAAGGGCACAGTATGCCGATTTGTTGTGGTGTGCCGTTTTGTTTATGTGATGTAAATGTTTTGTCCTGTCTTGTATGTTGCCAGAGTCGTTTACGGTGGTTTCTTTCACCCATTGGGCTGACACCGCGTCATATAAGTGATATAACCTTAAGTAAGGCGTAAAAAAAAAAGCAATCAAACAAACAAATCAATAGATGAAAGAATAGTTCAGTGTCGTTGAGGATGATTTCCTTTTCAAATCGGGCTAACACATCATCATATGAGTCAAATAACCTAAGCTTATGAGAAGGTCATAAAAACTGCTATTAACCAAACAAACAAAATAATGTCAGTGTTTGTATGTTTTTGAGTGGAGTGTTTAAGTGAAATACCCTTTAACAGTTTGTTAAAAACACCATCAATCAGTCTAACTGAAGTGTTAGCTTATCAAAATGCAAACAAAGAAATTCAAGTCTTGGTTGTACTTTTTCCCCCTCCTTTAACAGAGAGGTAAGACTGTACCAGATGGACTGGCTACCACAGACGATATCAGGAACTTCAGACAACTCGCTACTCATACAGTAAGCAATTCTACTACACATCCATAATTATTCTGTCCAGATTTGAGATTTTCTAACAAATTTAACTGTAATCTGATCTATAGATTGGCACTATTGAATACCAGCTTTTGATTAATATTAAATGCTGAATCTTATTTTTAATTAAATTTAAAAGTCTATTAAGATCTCGATTCGTATTGAATGGATTTGTAAGGGTTCCTGGAATAACTTAGTGTAAGGATTACATACTATGGAGATTCACATCAAAATATCTCATTTTCTACAGGAGTTATTAAAGTCTGTTGCCTGAAAATTCATTAATTTTAGTGAAATTATTTAATTTTTAAACATACCATAGAAATAAATTTTTTAAAATAATTGATTATGACATTGTGTATTACTTGTAGGGTTTACACAGTGCTAGTGTACCAGGAATTCTCTCACTTGATGTGTGTCTCAAGGATACAACCAAGATTGTTACAGGTTTGTCATTTCAGTTTGCTCAAAGATTTCAACTGGAAAATCTTAAAATGTTGGAACCATATATGCGTTTTATTGCCTGTTTATCCAAGGCTTGTGCTTGACAGGAGCTTACTGGGCCCTGGTGCTTCTTTCACCATCTTTCCAACACACTGAAGTGACTTTGTATTATTTGGTCCTGATAGCTGGCTGCGGAGATTGCTGGGTGGTTTTGAAAGGTTTCTTCTTGGTTTTCCACCATACTCTGGCAATGTTGTCAAATAAGGGAAATACTCTTGAGTACGACAAACACCAATCAAATAATTTAATAAACAAACAAACAAACATCAATCAATGGAAATGTGTTTGCCTTCTTAGCCAATTGTTATCCCTTGGTATTTAAGTGAAGTTCACGTTTGGCTTCTGTATAAATGGTATGGCGTTAAGTGAAGTGCTCCTGAGTACAACTGTTTATGCCTACAAAAGTAACAATCAGCTGCATAACTGTTGGAAACTAAGGCCCTTGACTTTGACTTAATAACCAGTTCGATATTTAACTCTTTTGATAATATGATAATGATAATATTTTACTTTATATTTTCATCGTTTACTGTTACAGGTGGAAATGACAAGAATGCTGTTGTTTTTAACAAGAGTACAGAACAGGTTATGGCTATCCTTAAAGGCCACACAAAGAAAGTCACCAGTGTTATTTATCATCCAGACGAGGCAAGTATAACTAAGATAATACAAATATCCTGTTGTTTTGTGTGATGCCATTTTCTTAAGGGTGGTTTCCTTAACTCATTGGGCTGGCGCGCGGTGATATGAGTGAAATAACCTTAAGTACAGCGTATAATCCCAATCAAACAATCTTGTGTCTTGAACCGTTATGCCCTATGGGCTATGGATAAAGTCAGTATGTTGTAAGATGATATTCAATATATCTTGTTTAAGCGGCATTTAGAAGCTGGGTACATAATATACCTAGAAGTTGAAAATCCATCCCAGTCGTCATGTTTTAGATATTCCGGATGTGGGTACTCTGTACTGTTAGATGCATTAATCTAACAGATTAATACACCTCACAGTTGTCAGTTGTTATGGTGTCATAGTGTATCGTATTACTCCTACACCAAATGGACTACCCCTTCGAGGGTCAAAATTGTTCATTTTTGTTTTATTTGTTTATAAGAACATTCTATTTTTTGTCCTGCATTTTGTGAAAAAGTTATATAAATATTCCAGTTAGAAGTAAATCAATTTTAAGTTTAAAAATTTTGATTCAGTTCTTTGTAAGTGTACAGCTGGATGGGTTTGCTCCATTTCTTTAGGTGAAATTCGGCATGCTTATTAGTGACATAATAATCTAGTGGTATCTCAATTTTTTAAAATTCGGCTTGCTTTTTTAATTATTCATCTTTTAATGCAGAAAGTCCAATTTTAATAATTTTAGGAAAATTGTTATAAAGAGAGAACTAGGTAAAAAAAAAACAAATAATCTGAGATACCGTTTACTAGATTATCAAGTAATGTCACTAATAAGCATGCCAAATCTCACAGGTGTAGCTAAAAGGTTGAAAAATGAAGTGCTAAAAATGGGGCAAAACCCATCCAGCTGTACACTTGCAAAGAACTGAACAAATAAAAAAAATGAACAATTTTGACCCAGGAAGGGGTAGTCCATCCTTAAGGCTTTGCATGGTGGTTAGTACCCATTAGTGAATTAATCCCTCGAATTGGCCTGGTATTTTATTGATATATATTATTATTTTTGTAAATATTATATAACACATTGGCTTAATTGGTTGACTGCTGAACAACCTTCACTGTACCCGGTATAAGTTTAAATCCCTTTGGAGACCTAACATGAATCATGGAAATTTTCTGGTGTCTACGTTTACACTAAGCAGCTAAACACAATAATTGACCGGGGTTCGAATCCCGATGGAGGCAAGCAACCTTTACTTTCTCTACATTTGTACAAAAATATTTAATTTATCTAGAACTTGACATGATTTATCGGTTTTAATTAGTCGCTATCCCTGTGCCAGTGTGATTACTCTTGGCAAAAATCTATATGTATACCCCAAAGATAGTTTATTTATTTATTTATTTGTTTTATTTATTTAGGAGTTGGTGTTTTCTGCGTCTCCTGACTGTACGATCAGAGTTTGGGGAATACAGACTGCTCAGTGCGCTCAGATTATACGCGCCCATGACGCACCAGTGACGGGAATCAGTCTACACGCCACCGGAGACTATCTGCTCAGTTCGTCAGCAGATACGGTATGTCCTTTAATAAATTTGGATTTCCTCCCAAGGTTGAATTTAGCGAATAACTTTGTCTCCATGCTTGCAAATTGGAGACTCTTTCTAATTGAAATATATGATAATATATCACGTTTGGTTTATTCTCCTTTTTGAACCAAGAAAGCCCAATAGACAGTTAAAATCACTATTGTTCAAAACATTTTACAATTCTACAGTTGCATGTTAGAAGGTAGACCCAAGAAACCCAATAGACAATCACTATTTTTCAAAATATTTTACAATTCTACAGTTGTGTGATAGAAGGTATTAAGAATGTGGACATTACTAACTTAACAAGGGAGCCTCCTGTGTCCTTTTGCTCTGAGCTAAGGAGCATCACGATTTGAGTGGTTTCCTCCACCAATTAGGCTGACATATCAACATGTGAGTGAAACAGCCTGAAGTACGACATGAAACCCTAATCAAACAAACTAACTTGAAAATCTCACACCATTTTGTTGTTTTCAGTATTGGGCATTCTCAGACATCCGAACAGGTCGCGTTCTCTCCAAAGTCTCTGACACTTCTTCAGCTCATGGTAAGACATTCTAATAACCAAAAGGAATATTGAAAGAACTACAGACATAATCGTTATCAAATGATTTTATAATTAGCCTGCTATGAAGTCAAGTTCATAAAATTTGTTCCGCTTTTATCTCTTTATTAAAGGTGACGTGTTTGATAGACATTTAGAAGTTGAAGTACATAATATCTAGTACACTTTTCTATGGATGACAACTTCTTTATTAAGTATCAATGCAACGTTTCAGTTTTAGAATCTATTATGTATTAAAAGTGGTTTTACTGTGGGGAAAAATGCTAAACCACGAAGATTGTCTTTGAGGGATCTAGAGACAACTTTTTAGTTATCACATTAATGGTGAAGTTTCCTGTATCTTAAGGGCTCTCTGAGCTAAGGGGCATTGGGAGTTGTTGTGGTGTACTGTTTTGAGGTGTCTTTGTTGCCATTGTTGTTGATTCTGGTTTCCTTCATCTTTTGGGCTTGCACACCATCAGTTGAGTGAAATAACCTTAAGAATGGCGTAAACCATCAATTAAACAAACAAACAGAAGTCATTTTTAATGGAGATGATGAAATGTCAGCTGACATTTCCATCAACCTGCCCCCTGTCAAACAAACAAACAAGCAATTAAGATTTACAACCACAATGCAATTGACCATGGAATCAATAATATAAAAAAATATTGCTTGATGTTTAACCTTTGTAAATACTCTTAAAAACCCTGTTGACTGATAGTGTGCCTATTTCTTTAGTTCCAGCCTTGACCTGTGCCCAATTCCACCCTGATGGTTTGATCTTCGGAACGGGTACAGAAGACTCCATGATAAAGATTTGGGATCTCAAGGAGAGAATCAATGTAGCTAATTTCCCCGGACATAACGGACAGATCACCAGCATTGCATTCTCTGAAAACGGTGAGTGAAAGTGCAGGCATTTAACAGGTCCATTAAACTACCTCCACATTTTTGTCTGAGACGCTCAAGCCTTCGTTTTATTCTGCTCGCTATTGCACAGTATTTTATCATAGCTACGTCCTTGTTACCGGTAAACGTGTACATATTCATTTATTTGTATAACAGTGTAGCCAGCCATCTGACAAACTTTTTTTCTTCTATGTTTGCAATCCATCAATATAAGATGTATATTTTTGTCAAGAGCAATCACACTGGCTCAGGGATATCGACTTGTTAAAACCGATAAATCATCGTTTATGTATACGTAATTCAAAGATGCATAGATCCTTTGAAAACTCTGACTTGACCACCTTAAGTGAAAGAACCTTGAAACAAACCGTGGCACTCCAATTACTTTTATGATATTTACGTAATTAAGAATACAAAAGAGAATAAATAGTACAAGCATTTAGAAGAAAATAAAGTATATAAATGAATTACAGAGATGATTAAATTAATTTAAATACCTTGCATATCAGACAATTTTTTCTAGTACCTTTTTATTCAATTGAATACAAAATTACAACATGACCTAAGTCATTTTTAAAGGAGATGATGAAATGCCTTGCGTGTCATCTGACATTTCCATCAATCTGCCTCGTGTCAGACATTCAGTTTAATCGCTGTTTGGTCAGACTGGCAGGCTAGACATGATTGGAAATGGTTGATCAGAAGGCAAACTGATCAAAAATGTAAAGTTTTAGTTTTTTTTATTTATTTCTTAAAGTAAGCCCTGCTGTTGTGACATCCTGAGTCGTCATTGGTTTCAACGGTGGTTTGCTTCAACCATTGGATGCCCTCTTGCTTAGAGCAGTATGTTTCGAGCGTACCTTCCTTTGAGCGGGTGGCTGGGTGTGAGCCTCCTGTGCCCTTGTGCTCTCTTGGCTATGAGGCGCAGGTTGCTGATTTGTTGTGGTGTCCTGTTTTGTAAATGCTTTGTCCTGTCTTGCATGTTGCCAGCGGCGTTTATGGAGGTTTTCTTCACCGATTTGGCTGGCACGTCGTCATCTAAGTGAAATAACCTTGAGCACGGCGTAAAACCCCAATCAAACAAACCTTTGTGTAATACTTTACCTTATCACTGGAGGAATTATCATTATCTTTCCAACGTGGCTAATACTTAAAAGTGACTTCACATTTTTTGGTCGTGTACCTGCCTACTTTTGGAATACACCACCATCATTTAACTGAATGATTTTAAGCACAGCAATAAAAACCAAACAATCAATCACTCGTTGGATTTAAATTCCGTTTTTTGAGTAACGTGAAGTGTTGGGGAATATGAACATGAAACTAATAAATGTATTTATTTTTTTGGCGAACAGGTTACTATCTGGCTACATCAGCTGAAGATGCTGTTGTTAAACTGTGGGATTTGAGAAAATTGAAGAACTTTAAAACTATTCAACTAGATGATAAATATGAGGTAAGACATGAGTATTATTCTTTTCTGATTTTGCCTTAAGTGCTGGGACAGAAGGCATTCAAAGGCAACCTGTCATAAAATTATACATAATTACATTAAAAACAAACATATTTTTGATATTTTTCATAAAAAAGTACCCTAAATGCTCGACAAATTCGACCACCATTACAACTTATAAAACTACATTTTATGCAATGAGTAAAAAGTGTAGACATGCAATTTTGAAATATTGCATGTTCAGACTTTAAATTACCAAAAAATGTAAGTTTTAGTTCCAAATTCACACTTAAACATTCAATAAATTACTTAAAGTTTGTGCCCTTAGAGGTCGAATTTGTTGAGGAGTTAGGGTAACATAATTACCATAATGACACAAACAATTTTGCTAGGGTAGGTAATGGAAGTTAGTATCATTTATTGAAGATGAGCCTTCTCTTTTTGAAAATAACAAAACTGGTTTTAAGATGTATATTTTGTTATTGTTTTATCCTGAATACATAAGGTAAATTTTGGAAATGATATATTTTGCAGGTGAGGTCGTTATGCTTTGATCACAGTGGAACATACCTGGCAGTAGCTGGAACAGATGTCAGGTAAGTGAAAACTATTGATGTAGCAGTGAAATACCAGAATATCATGTTTTTGTTTTCTGATCCTTATTTTTGCAGGAAGGAGTCCGCTATGGGTAGACTGATACAAATCCAACCAATCTGTTCCGAGCGAGAAAAGTGGACAATGAATCACACAAGGCTGAATGAGTTTGGCTGATTTCTTTCACCATTTATTTCAGAATTGCGCTATTATTATGGCAGTTACCTCCCCTGTAAAGGCTGGCAGGAGCTTCCTGTGCCCTGGTGCTTCCTGGTCAATGGGGCATCACAAAGCCTAGTCGGTGGATTTCTGTTTGTGGCCTGTGGCGTATTTGTCTGTTAACAGTGATTTTGATGGTGGTTTCTTTCACCCACTTGGTCGGCTTGGTTTCTTATGAGTGAAATAACCTTAAGTACGACATAAAACTCTTATCGTTCAATCGTTGCGGTACAGCATGTGCTTAACATGAGCTACATGTGCCCCAGGCAGTGATGTGTGGTCGTTGTGTCCTGTTTTATGATCTGTCATGTCTGTGATGGTCATTTCTCTCTGTTTGTTTTGAGTGTGTTTAAAGGTGGTTTCCTTCGCCCTATGGGGAGGCCTCCATCATATGAGTAAAAAGCCTTAACTACAAAATTAAACCTTCAGCGCAGATGGAAAAAAATATCAACTAATGTTAACTCCTGTTAACTCCTGTTCCTTGAATAAAAGGTTTAGTAGGTCTAGGTCATGAAGTGAGTTGCAAGTACATGAAGCAGTTGGCGGTTCCTTTGCCCAGATGCTTTCTAAGCTTAGGTGCATCAGGAAGCCAATTTGCTATGGATTCTTCATTTTAGTCCTGTCCGCCTTCTATGTTGCCAGCATCGCTAAGGGCGGTTTCCTTCACCCATTGGGCTTGAATAACATTACGTATGGTCCAAAAAACCACAGGATAAATCAGACAATAAATAAACCGTATTTGGTATGTTTCTTCCGCAGAGTGTATCTTTGTAAACAGTGGCAGGACTTGGTAATGTTTAACGATCACACAGCTCTGGCGACTGGTGTACAATTCGGACACAATGCTACCTTCCTTGCTTCTTCGAGTATGGACAGATCTGTGAAATTCTTTGGCTTACCATAGTCAACAATTTGCTTTCATCATCATCATCGCCCAGCATAAACAGCTTTAAAAGGACTAGCGTATTGTTTATATGTCTGATATTCTGATGTTTGTCGAAGAACTTAGAAGGAAGATTGCTGAGTGATTGGGTGATCGGAACATTGATTTATTTACTGCGGGCGATTTGGTGGCTTGACAGGGGTTGTGTGTTTGATTCTCATACAGGCCTTTATCTGCAGAATTTTCTTACGAGTTCTGTTCAAGAAAACGGTGGACTTTCTATCTGATGGACTGAGATTCTTTGCCTTTTTGATTTGATTTGCTTGTTACTTCTCGATAGGTAATTGAGCATATCGAGGCTTTATGGATGTCATCTTTTGGCTTATTATCCCTCAAGCTTACAAGTCTGAATTTTACTACTGTTTGCAAGCTGTGTACAACATTTCAACCTACCAATGAATGTTAATCAGTCTTTAGGGTAAACACCTGTCCAAACTGAATATTAATTTAGACTCCCGTATAATTATGGACATGTTATGTTTATTTTCTAAATATTCACCCACAAATTTTGATTTCATTTTCGTGAAAGTTAAGACGCATGATAAGATTCCTTCGAAATTGTATATGTACAGTACCCAGATTGATAAGTGTAAATTTGATAAAGTTTTTAGTGATGAAGAGAAATAGGGAAGAGGACAGATCTTCTTTGGTAAGGTAAACATCAGAATGTCATTTTATAGAATGAATAAATCATTCAATAAATAAATCAATATTAAAACAAAAATTAATTTTATGTGGTTTAAACAACATTTTATTACCATTATAAAGGAAACTGGATAGATCAATAGGCCAACCCTATGTAAACGCCGATCCATAATAAATCTTATGTGTTTTGGTTGCTAGGATATAGTTTTCTATCCATGGCCAAATGCGTTTATGTGAAAGGATCCAAAAATTCTAAAGCCACACTGACATGGAAGAGACAAGGAGAAAATAAGTAAAAAGCTGTAAAGTAAACCAGGTTTTTGCCTGTGCAATGATGAATTTTCGACTTGGTGTGGCTTCATCGCATCTAGAGTTTCCTGCGTCCTCTGAAAAAAAGGGGCATCAGGAAGCTGATTTGTTGTAGCGCCCTTTTCTTGTCCCGTGACATCTTTATCTGCCAGTGACTTTAAGGTTGGTTTGGTTTCCTCCCTCTATTGGGGTGTCATGTATGTGTTGAATAAGCTTAAGTTCGGCGTTTAACCCCAATCAAACAAACAAACAAACAAACAGCTATATCTTCTTTAACCAGAAAAAGAACTGTCAATGTTCATAGTGTTTATTGATTGACAATTTGGTGTGAAATAGATGCTGAGAGTTGTGATTGAAAGAAGTGTTTATGATTCACGTTACTTTTGGAACAGCAAGCAAACTAACAAACTGTGGGCCAAAAATTTGGTGCAAAGCTGACCTATTTGTTCATACTGTCTTGAGCAATTATCTGTAAATTTTATATAGAACATTTGTCATTTTACAGTAGACTTATAAAAGCAATTATTCAGTTAACATGTAAGTTAGTAACAGCGTTTCATTCAAAAATTATATGATTTCTAGCCCAGGTCTGGACACATAGGTGGCCAGGTGGGTTTCATATGACAGTCAAATTAGTGTGGAATTGATGCATTTATTTACTACCTGGTATTATTTCTTCATGTCACTAGCTATTAAAAGTGTATTCAATGAGATCCTGAAGTTTGAGACAAAGTGCTGAATTCACTGTGTGGGTGGTTCCTGTGCCCCGGTGCTCTCTGAACTAAGGGGCATCTGGAAGCCGATTTGTTGTGGTGTCCTGTTTTTCTTTCACCGATTGGACTGACATGCCGTCACGAGTCAAATGACCTTAAGTATGGTGTTAAATCCCAATCAAACAAATTAACAACCCCAGTCTGCACTTGCTTTGTGGGATATCTTGGTCACCGAGAGCCGGGTAAAGTAAAGTGGCACAGTTGAACATGCAGTGAGATGTACCTTAAATCTACATGCAACATTCCGGTCAGCACACCCGGACAAACAATTCTCGCAACCAAGTATTCTGGTCATTAATTTCTAACTAGATACTTCATATGTTGTCATTATTTTAGACAAATATCTATCTTCTTTAAGCAGCATTTAGAAGCTGGGCACATAACAAAAACATGACCAAGATGGATTTTCAACTATGGGTTTGGTGTAATAATAGTAGGGCAAAAAAAGACGCGAGAATTCATTTACAGGACATCACACCCAGAAGTTGAAACTCCATCTGTCATATTTTAGACAAATATCTAGCCAGTGGTAGTATTTGAGTTCAGGTATGGTTGCATTTTGTGCAGGGCTTGGCCAGCTTTAAGCACCCATTCCATGGGGCTCTTTGCTAATTTTGATACAAAACAATATTCAAATTATCTGAGGAAAATGTAAAATTTCCAGCACTATGTTTGAAAGAACTCAAACAACTACTCTCAAGTCCTCTTGTGTTAAACATGGTTAAACCTGTGAAAAAGGAATTTTATTTTCACCAAGATGGGTTGCTTCGTCCCTGGTCAATGTATATAGTTGTAATAAGTACGCTCCTTATCCGTGTAAAGTTTCATTTTAGGTCTGAATGTTCAAAATGATACCATATTTTCATCAATAAATTTTTACATGTTTGTGAAACCCAATTATGTATCGGTACATTTCTTTTTGCAAAGCGGGCCCTGGTGCTTTCTGGGGTGTTTCAGGATGCCAATTCGTTGTGGTGTCCGGTAAATGTTTTGTGGTGTAAAAGCTGGCGTGGAAACATAACACTTTGAAGATAACCTATGTATAACAGGAGACAAGTTTACACTGTCAAGGCTGAAGAGGCAAGGAAAACACGGCTCATTTGATTTCTTTTATCCAACGAACACAGGAAGCCGTTTTGTTGACGTCATGTTAATGTTAATTGCTTGGGAACGGTCATCTAGGCCGAAAAGTCACTTATCCATCTGTCATGTACAGTAAATGTTTTTTTCTGTCTTGCATGTTAACGGTGGTTTCCTTCAACGATAGGGCTGACATGCCACCATATAAGTGAAATAACCTTGAGGTTGGCGTGAAACCCCAATCAAACAAGCCAGCATGGTTTCTTCACCAATTGGGCTGGCATGTCGTCATATAACTAAAATAATGGAAGGTACAGAGTCAAACTAAATGTAGTGTCCATGAGAGGGATATACTATGTTAACAGTGGATTTCCACAACCAACACAATGTTATGCGCTTTTCATACTGCATTTACCTAGACAGGGCTTCTGAAATGTTTTGATTGGATAATTGCCCTGTACCTTTAGTTCGTATGACAGCGTGCAAGCCCTATAGGTGACGGAAACCACACTACCCTAAATGCTCGACAAATTCGACCTCCTTTACATCTTGTAACAGTACATTTTATGCAATGGGTAAGAAGCGTAGACATGCAATTTTGAAATTTTTATGAAGTGCCGACTTTAAATTACCAAATTCACACTTAAACATTTAATAAATTACTTAACAAATTTGACCTCTAAGGACTTTGAGGATTTAGGGTAATTGACACTGGAATCAGGCAAGGGCACCACAATACATTAACAGCACAACAAATCAGTTTCTTGGTGCACCTTAGTTAAGCTCCAGGGTACCTCTCACTCTGAAATAATAAAAGGGAATAAAATAAATTGTACTTTTCTGGATGAATCCCCTGTATAGTCTCTTATTATATTAAATAGCATCTAAGATTACATGAAAGGAAAACTGGACAAATGAATCATTAAACACAAAAGAACAGTTTTATTTAAAAATAACACAAATGAATAGATCTAAAATAAACATCTACAAGGAGAACACATTTGACAATTTACTTAAACCTAAAGTTTAAACAGTTTTCTGGTTGATAAAAAGATACAATATGTCATGCATTTTTTGGGACCACTAATTTATACAAAGTATGAGGGGAAGTAAATACTTAATTATAATAGCTTAATGCGTATGTACGCCATCAGTTAATTGTCCGGGCACTTTCAGCATTATTAGGAACCGGTTTTTACCTGGCCTTGTGTAAATCAAACAAATATTTACACAGCTGAGCCCTGATGACTCACTGCGGAATACAATTTTCGCCAACGTAGTTAATAGTTGATCCTATTGATTGGGGTTTTAGCAGTACGTAAGGTTATTTCACTCATATGACGGTGTGTCAGCTCAATCTGTGGTGGATAACAACCTAAACAATGCTGGCATCACAGAAAACACTGATACAGGACACCACAACGGGTCGGCTTCCTGATGCCCTTTAGCTCATGGAGCACCATACCGCAGGATGTGATCATTTAGCTGTGGAGGGCTGCAGCTTTTCGTTGATGTGGAGACATCAGGAACAAATCATATATAATTTTTAATGAATCACATTTTAAATTACAGGAATGTCTGATTAAAGACAACTTCGCTAAATTGCAGTGCATAATATCACTATATTTTGTGTCAAACATGGAATGTTTGTGCTAAATTTATTTATAAAACACTTATCAATTTACAAACACTTTTTAGGATGAAAATTCGAACTTTAAAAGATAAAACAAGTGATATGACCGAGACACCCTTTGAATACGATTGTCTATGCCACATTCAGCAGTCATTGTCTGATGTAGATGTCCTACATATTAAATCGGTGGGCTAATAAAGTTAAATTAAAGTAACTTACGCAGTCAAAAAGGCTGAATTTTGCACAATCACAGAATCTCATGAAAAATTTATATTTTTCTTAAGAAGTTCAAGTAAGGGCTTTCCAATAATTCCAACATCAAATTTGTAGGTTGAAGGAGAGTTTTATAATAACTAAAAACTGTATTTTCTGTCAGAATAGTCAGAATATTATTTTATGGATGTGTCAATCAGCTGTCATAATCGAGCCACCCTAAGATGTACCGACACTACACCAAGTTAAACATTAATTATCCACGCCCCCATCCACTATTCAAAACCCGGCTAGATCAAAAGCTTTACTTGCGGCATACGAGGGAAAATGGCTGGCCTTCCTTATGCTGAATTCGAATTATTGCATGATTTCTCCTGGATATTACTAGCCTTGAACAAACTTGATAATTTTCATTTCAAAGTAATTGTTCTAGTTTATGCACAAGGCAATCAGAATTTGTTGTAAAACCCTAGCTTTGAGTGCTTGTGTTACTTTAAGAAGACTGATATATCAACATTGAGATTCTGCAAGGTGAACAAACAAAGACGCCTCTGAAACAGTAGGAAAATATACAAGTTGAAGTCGCTATCTTCCTGTTACGTAATTTAGGCTTGTAGTTCCTCTCTTTAATTCAGCCTTTCTAAATGGTGTGTGTAAGTTACCGGCCCAACATACGTGACAAAACCACCAGTAGAGAGTAGTTTCTTCAATTCAAAAATAGAAAGATATCTATATTGTCTATATTTTCGTATCCAAATAGTGATAAAGTTGTAAGCCCATTGCTTTAAACTATACGATATTTGTTCCCAATGAGGTACGGATTTGGAATGACTAACTATTTGCACAATTAAATACATGTAGTAGAAATCAATCTCATCAAGCTGAATCATGTTCTTAAACAGAGACATTTTACAATTTCACCAATAACTCGTTTTTTTCCATTTCTAATTTAATTTAAATGCATATAAAATAGGACTTTGCTAATTGAATACATTTAACACCAAGTTAAACTACGCAGGATTGCAGTCTGAATTGCTTGAACAAAATGCTCACTTCATGCATGATATATTATTAAAAAAGTGATTGGTAAAATATATATCCATTCAAAATCGTTGAGGTTTCTATAAATCCGTTTTTTAATTAAAAATTTAGACCTTTTTTTTCTTTTCTTTAATAACAGCATTTTCACATTAAAATCTGAATTTAAATTACTCCTCATTCTGCATATATATTTTTGAATAAATGTAGAGAAAGAAAATTTTGCTTGCCTCCTCTGGGATTCGAACTCGGGTCTATATATTTTTATAACAAGTAATCACACTGGCACAAGGATAGCGACTAATTAAAGCCGATTAAACCTCGGGTAATATACAACAATGGAAGAAAAACAATACCGGTATCAAAACTACGAACCGTGAAAGACATCTATATGTCTGTTACAAGAGTGAATATTTATATCGTATAAAGTATGCACATGTCAACAGAGTCAAGTTCAGTCAGTACACCTCCTCGAACAGTTTTAAAAAACAACAACAACAAAACAGCATATTACACGATGCACACATTAAAGTGAGTGAGCTTGACTTTCTAAATAGTTATACTCATAAATTTAACTGGCCCTGTCATAAGCTTAGCCCAAGGCTATTTTCGCTGGGTTTTTTTTTGGATGTCTTGTAAGTTTGTTTGATTGTGGTTTTACGCAGTACTTTATTTCACTCATATGTTGGCATGGCAACCCAATGGATGAAGGTAACCATCCAGAGCAGAAGGACATGACAACAAATCAGTTTACTGATGTTCGTGCATAAGAGGATAACGCCCACCATCCATTGTATTTTTGGCTCCTTATTGCAAATGTTACTTTATTTACTCCTATATTTTTTTCTTCTATTTCTATTAATTTATTCAATATTTCTTTAAATTAATCACTGGTTTTATTTTTATTTATTAGATTACATATAGAAGCTATTACAACAACTGAGATTTGGATAATTTATATAAATAGCAAATTAAATATATAAAAAAACATGAACATACAATTACATGTATCACTATTTTTAAAGAAATTTCAGTATTACCTTAATCTCTTATATAATATTGCGTTGACAATAAGTTAAGAATATACAAAATCTAAAAATTCTATTTTTAGATAGAATATAAATTTTTTGGAAATATCCAGTATAATTATCACTATTTTCCTATCAATGTCGGTGTGACTTCATGTTTTATATACTTTCTTCATGTATTCTTTTTTATATACTTTCATTCTTTAATCAATAAATAGTAATGTAGAAATGCAATAAATCTAAAGGCTCTAATTATAAATAAAATATAAAATTTTGGAAATAACCAAAATAACTTATTCCTGCTTCTTTATAAATGTTGGTATAATCCGATTCTTGTTCACTAAATTATTCAACCTAAATAAATCTTTTATCATTTGAATTAAACTACAATATATCCATATTTTATTATCTTAAATAAAAAAAAAACATTTGTTAAATAGTCATGAATGTTGGTTTGGGACAAATCAGTCTTGATTTAAACAATTTCCTCAGATCCAATAAAAGTTTGAATGAAAGACCTAGTAAAGCATATAAATAGTATATACAGATATCTATCGAGGGACAGTTAGAATAAAGTACGCTATAAAATAATCTTACCTGGTACCATTGTACTACAGGTTAAGAACAAGGAACGGAACTACTACTTTGGTCAGTCAGGAGTTCATAGAAATCGTACCTAACATGCCTAAAGAAAGTTTGGCCGCCAGTACTAGCAGACAGAAGCAAACTGTCCCTAAAAGTATTTAACATTTCAAAGCATAAAACTTCATATTTATTTGTATACATTTTAAATCCTAAGAAATCGAGTGCCAATCTATCACAACATTAAAAATGAGTTGTTAGACGTCTAATCCAGAGAAAGTTGCTCCTGGATTGAATTAAAGCAACTACAACAACAAAATTTAAATCTTTAGCATTTTCAAGAAAAGTACCAAATTTGAAAGTTGAATGTTAAATTTTGTGATTATATTGAACATGATCCATAAATTGCCTCTACATCTTTTTGTCTTGTTCATCACTGTATCACAAAGAATTATCAGAAAAGCGATAAAATATATGTAAAGAGAGAAGTCAATGTCTAACATGTTGGAACACTGTACTCATAACATTTGTTTCACAGTGTACTAAAGTACAGAATAATAATATAAAAAAGTAGAACAGAAAAAAAATGTAAAAATTCTTACTCATATATGTGCAAATATGATCCTAAAACATTTACATAATTCAGATCATCTTTCATTGTTTCTTATTTATCTGTCTGTTTAGCCGGTGTTCGTAATTGTGACATTTTAAAACCATTGTTACAGGCAAATGATAAGGATGAGTCAATCATCGGCAGATTCCATAAAAAAATCTTTGAATTAAATTGTCTTTAACAACCATGACAAGATGCCACCTTGAGTACTGTGAACTCAAGTTTAACTACCCTAAATGCTCAACAAATTCGACCTCTAAGGACATAAACTTTAAGTAATATATTGAATGTTTAAGTGTGAATTTGGAACTTAAACTTACATTTTCTGGTAATTTAAAGTCTAACCTTCATTTTTAATTTCAAAATTATGTGTCTACACTTTTTACCCTTTGCATAAAATGTAGTTTTATGAGTTGCAAAGGGGGTCGAATTTGTCAAGCATTTAGGGTAGATTACGCCGGAAATGAAAAGTTATCATGCAAGTAAAACATACTTAGGTACAACGTTAAATACTAATCCAATAAATAAACAATTAGATTTATGCCACAGGCCCGAGTCCCACTAGGAAGCCGTCGAATGTACTGCACACATCATCTCGGACATGATACGATCATCCCCATTTTGGCCGGAACTTTTTCACAGTCTGTGGGTCAAACTGTCAATGTAGACAGATTCCATAGTTTCCATTTCTTTTACATTCAGAACATAATTTACTCCTAAACTAAATATTGTGTATCTAAAGCCATATGAAATTCCCTTGATTACCCTATATTTTCTTACATGTTCATTGTCCATACGGCGGTAAACAGATTTCCGGCGAACAAAATGTACCATTTTGATACATATTCATACACCTATCACGGCCGAGCTAAGTGATGACAGTGAAATAACGAGGAATGACGTGAGGTTTTGCCGATTGGCCCCAGTCTTGAAGGTATTGTGCCATCACAGTTTAAAGTTCTATTACTTTGTGCACCAAAGTTCTATAAGTAATTGAGTTGTTGCACTTTGAAGATTTCTGTTACACAAAGGACATTTACAGATCGCACTTTTCATAAATGTTTATGAACTACTTGGAATGAATTAAATAATTTAATGTTGATCCAGTTACCATAACAACTGCTGTATGTTCTTCTTCAAAGATAAGCTTAGGTTAATGCAATGAGACCACAATCATTTCGTGTCATTTGACATGAAGGCTAAGCTACTTTTTCAGATAGTGAGATAATTTTGTAGGAAAGTCTGTCATCACACCGGTGACACCAAGTTTAAAGGCTCGGTCAAACTGTTCTTTGTCATTTAAAACCCAGAGATTTGTCTGAAACAAAAATAATTTATATAGAAATATTCCCATTAGATTGTGTAATTATTTGTTTATTTACATCTTAAAAGTCACAAACGCACCCAATTCTGTTTGCCTTGAATTTTACAAGATTTGATGTTTGTTCAAAAAAATGTCTGTAAAAAGCTTTTACGGACCAGGAGAAATATAGCAGTTATTCAAATTTAATGGGAGAGGGCTGGCCATATTTGCTCACAATGACTTTGATCCAACTGCGGTGAAGGATCTTGTTTGTAACGAGCCAACATTTTGAACCTTGTAAGGGGTGTATCTAATACGGTTGACTCGGAGTGACGTCGGTACACCAAAGTCTTTAAGTGTGTCTGAGATGTGACAGCAGATTGACACATTTCCAATTGAAATTTCTGGCAGAATTTTCAGGTTTTTTGTAGCTTTTAAACTATCTTTACCTTCAAATCTGGAGGTAGAATTAACGGATTACCTCTTTCTTTTTCTTTCCGTAAAAATCCTAAATACAGAATTTGTGGGTGCGTATGTGACTTTAAGGGGGTTTTCTAGCAGTAAAAATTGTTTTTTTAGGAAATCCCAGGCCTAGAAAACTGCATCTTTTTTCCCCTGGAGATTCAAGAAATTGTGGGAATCCTGTTATATGATGGAGTCTAAATATTAATGGTGCAGAAAACTGATTGATTGATTGATTGATTGGGGTTTCGTGCCAGTCCAGTGGGTGAAGGTACGCACTACATTTACATGAAGAAAAACAGGAACCACAACAAAACAGCTTTGTGATGCCCCTTAGCTCACAGCACCAAAGTTCTGAAGGCTCCGACCCAGGCACCCGCTTGGCATTAATTACCTGCCAGATTCTAGAGGAATCCACACTCCCTATCAACTGATTGCTGCCATGCTCAAGGGTACTTCACTTATTTGACAAAGCTGTCACACGTGTTCCAAAAGTAGAAAATGAAGCACAACCAAATCATGCGAAATCACTTAATCATGTTCCTCCAGGGCTGAGTGAACAGACCACGTTTAAGTTCAAAACATACTACCCTGACTCAGGATTTAAAGGTATGTAATGAATATCAATATAAATTTACTCGTAATTCAAAAGCACTTAGACAGTATAAGGCCAGATAGTCGAGTGGTCTTAGTGGCTAGCATGTACTGCAGGCGACTTGGTGCCTGTCTCGTAATAGAGTTGTGAGTTTGATTCCCACAAGGATTTAAACCTGCTCAAAACTGTTCTCACCAAAACACTGTTTCCCCAAGAAACAGAAAATACTGAGTGCTCCAAAAGTTGACAAAATATTCAAACTAACCTGGACTCCTCTTTCCTCAAGATGTCTTATGATTGACGGCCGCATTATGAAACTACAACAACAACAACAAATATGTTGATATGTCAATTCTGAGAAAAGTATCTGTATTACACAATCATTTTAATTTGGACAATTTGGAAAACTTATTGTTCTGTCAATATTATATTATTTATTCATTTAACTCAATTTCTAAACAAATACACAATTTAGATTTTTCCTCGATTCATTTAGGAGCTTCCTGATGCCTGTTTACTACCAGCCACATGAATCAGAGGTCCATCAGTATAATATCAACAGGTTTAAACATTGAAGCTACATAAACTGAGTTGGAAAAACAGTTTACACTGATTGATTGCAGATTATATTCATTTATTCACTCATATGACGGTTTGTCAGACAAAATAGGTTCAGATTCTAAAACCCTTCTCAAGCTGATCAGATTTTCACTAGATTGGGAAGAGTTTTAGAATCTAAACCGAAACATAGCATTGTTACTAAATAAATAAATTGTCATCCATAGAAAAGCGCACTGAAACGTAGCATTGTTACTAAATAAATAAATTGTCATCCATAGAAAAGCGCACTGGTTATTATGTACTTTAACTTCAAACAAGTCAGATAGGTGAAAGAATCGCACCCAATAACACTGGCAATAAACCAGGATGCCAATGGACAGGGACAGGATGCCATAGGTAAGGGACAGGATGCCATAGCACAGGGACAGGATGCCATAGGACAGGGACAGGATGTCGGAGGACAGGGACAGAATGCCATAGGACAGGATGCCATAGGACAGGGACAGGATGCCATAGGTAAGGGACAGGATGCCATAGGACAGGGACAGGATGCCATAGCACAGGGACAGGATGCCATAGGACAGGGACAGGATGCCATAGGACAGGGACAGGATGCCATAGGACAGGGACAGGATG
>JAVFBZ010188639.1:0-14724 GCA_032466195.1 Katharina tunicata
GTTGTTTTCTACCCATTTCCCCCCCGTACTACCGCTGGGAGCCTCCGCGGCCACATAGAGAGAGTCCGCTCACCCCCCCTGCTGCTACAGGTAACAGCAAAGAAAATAAAGAAATAAAATATAACTATTTAGCATAACAACAGGCCGAAATGACCGATGCAACAAGATAATCAAGTCACGTAAAAGAGTTTAAATTTTTTCAAAGGTCGATTAATCAGGTCAAGTTTCAGCAGCCTCTCTATGACGTTCACAGAGCTTTACATTCAAAATGCCTAGTCATTACTTACAAGGTCTGTCACCGAAGTGAGTCAATGAACCGTTTAATACAAATGGCTGCGCCCTGGGTCGTTTCACAAAGCGATCTTAGCTTACGTTGAACGCAACTACCATGACAACAAACACAATGCCTCCAGTAGTGGCCGCTATGGTATTTACGCTGAACGTAGCCTAAGATCTCTTAGTGAAACGGGCCCCAGGTGCTCTCTTGGCTAGGGGACCTTAGTAAGCCGAGTTGTTGTTGAGTCCTGTTTTGAATTCCTGTCCCTGTCTCGTGGTGTCTGTCTGCTGCCAGTCACGTTGAGGGTGGTTTCATTGGTCTACTGGACTGACACACCGTCTTGTGAGGGGAATAAAAGCGTAAAACCCAATCAAGTAAGCAAGCTGTTTTTGGAGCCTGTTCATCTGTTATTGGCCCGACACTCAGTCAAAGGAGTGCCGTAACCTTTAGAACGACATACAACCCCAATCAAACAAACAAACATATATTCATTCGCGCCCTAACTGATTTGGATTTCACTTTGTTAGTACAGCGGAAAAGATCTGTCCGTGTGACATATTTCTCTCAAATTTTGCACTGTCATATAACTTTGTATTTCCTTTCTTTGGGGATAAGGATTTCGTTGTTTATCAAGATTTCAGATTATTGGTAAATGTAATTTTATTCTCTTAAACGGAATGTGGCGATAAACACAGCTAAATGTCGGTAATATTTTTATGTCTAGCTATTATGGAAGCCGGATATGGTCATATCGATATGGCCTGAACTGGCTTCCATAAGCTATGCATTAATACATAATTAAGCCACACTGTCTCTCTCTCGTTATATACATGTTTTGCGATTCATGAAATTAGGTCAGCTGCATATTTATCAAAAGCACTCTGATCCTTTATAAGGAGAAAAGGTGTGTCAAAAACTAGTTTAACGAATGGTATTTTTTTATTGTTGTGTTATATCTTGTCATAAAGATTATTCTTGGGAGTCCATATATAGTCATACAGGCGTAGTATGGCCATGTATGGAAGATGTATCAGGCGAATACATTTTGATTGACATTTGTAGCCTGTCAAAGTCTTACGTTTGATAAAGTTGCAATTTGTGTCTCAAGTTGACTCAATTGATATTACAAAGCTAGTGTCGAAAATAAGCTACTGGACTGTCTTAACTCCTCTCTTATATCCTAACATATGAATTCAAAATTCCAAAAATAAAACGTGTACTGTGCTTCACATAGTACAAATGAACTAATGTCAACATGTCAAAATGTTCTCTATCACTTTCATGTGTTGAAATTAAAATTTATGAATACCATTTTTAATTTTGCATTTTCTTGCTAACTAACGTTTTCACGACTTCCAATAAGCGACAAAATAACAAAAAACTTAAAGGTTCTATTTCGGCCAAAAATCGACTGAAACTAATTCAATTGGGTTTTCTGTATAGAAAAATATAGAAAACCCGGTTTAAATATCTCATCTATGTATTAATACCCTGTATATGGACGAAAAGTCTGAAATAAAACATTATTATTATTATTATAATTCGTTCCAGTCGATTTTTGGACGAAATTCTGCGGTATAGTACCTTTAAACTAAATGTATGTCTATTAATGATACATTCACAACAAATCCGTTTTGTTTGAATTGATTGTAACAAAAAAATCACGGATCTCCTAGTTACGCTATAACGGATCTCATAGTCACTCAAACGGATCTCCTAGTAATTCTAACGGATCTCCTAGTCACTCTAACAAACCTCTCACTCTAACAGAGACCCTCAAACGCAAAACAAAGATCAACAGAAGATAAATTGAAAATCATAATTTAAAACCTCTACAAAATCGGTTATCGGTTAATTTATTACCCCGATGTCATATTTCTAAACTTTGAAACTATGGTTAAAAAACTATAAAAAAAAACCCGGTCCTCTAAGCTCAGTCTATGATTGATATACAGTCCTAAAAGCTCAGTCTACGATTGATATAGTCGTTAAAGCTCAGTCTACGACTGATATACAGTCCTAAAAGCTCAGTCTACAATTGATATACAGTCCTTCAAGCTCAGCCTACGACTGAATTACAGTCCTAAAAGCTCAGTCTACAATTGATATACAGTTATAAAAGCTCAGTCTACGATTGGTATACAGTTATAAAAACTCAGTCTACGATTGATATACACTTATAAAAAAAACTCACTCTACGATTGATATACAGTCTTAAAAGCTCAGTCTACAATTTATACACAGTCCTGAAAGCCCAATCTACGATTGATATATAGTTGTAATAGCCAAGTGTACGATTGATAAACAGTCCTAAAAGCTCAGTATACCATTGGTTTACTGGGCTAAAAGCACAGTCTACGATTGATATACAGCCATAAAAGCTCAATCTACGATTGATATACAGTCCTAAATGCCCAGTCTACGATTGCTAAAAGCCCAGTCTACGATTGATATACAGTCCTACGATTGATATACAGTTTTAAAAGCTCAGTCCTCGATTGATATTCAGTGCTAAAAGCGCTAATTGGAAATTTCCACAGCGTAATTCAATGCTGATGTAGGCCTAGATAAACACAGTTATAAACGCGATATAAAAATGAGGTAATTGACTCAAAACGGTTCCCATGGGATAACATGAAATGTCACCCGCTTTGAAACAGAAAGTGAAAGACAGAAACTTCCCAGAAATGGCACTCCCCTGTATCTGGTTTAAACGCAGAGGTGTGTATCGTTATTACTATGTCGTCTATCATCCCGGTGGTGGCAAGCAAAAGTTTCATTGTCTATATTTATACAAAAATATATTTTTCGATGATTACTGGCGTCACGCATTGTACTCGGGAGCGAAAGGTGTGTAAACATCTACAGCCAACTGTCAAACAATAAAAAGTACACAAACCATTTGTAAACATGGAATTTTTTTTACCGAACTCAAAGGGTCGACACACTGACATTTATAGATATTTCATCGCATTTTGTTTAACCTCGATGTGTTTTTTGTCCGTTATTCTAGTTAACCACGTGGGGGGAGGGGGTAGTTTGCACTGGCGTTTATATAGTTGAATCATAATGCAAGATTGCAGTTGAAGGCCCACCAAGTAGACTTACTCAATTTAATTTGTTTAAGGTAATTGAGTTTATTGTCATATTTCTATATATATTTCTATATATATTTCTACATATTCTTAACACCAAAGATAGTAATGAAATTACAGGATGAATGCAGCGTATCGTGTTTGTATTCGTCAGTTAAACCAAGAGTTTATGAAAGACCGATTTTTAAAAAAAAATTGTCTATAAAATATATTAATGATGGTTTATTGTATATAAACGACAGAAGAACACCGTTTGCCTTGGTGCACTTTAAACTCATGGGCATCGGGAAGCCGAGTTGTGGTGACATGCTCTTTGATTCTATCTACCACTGGGCTCTCAATAAGGGTGAAATAACTTAAGAAGCAGCAACAAAACCCTCCCCCAACAAACAAAATGAAATCAAACAAACAGACCAGATGGCAGGCAGTAACTCGGCAATCATATATTGGCCTATGTATCAAATCAGACTATACGGCACACGTGTTAAACATTAAACACAGGTCACATGACATAACCGACCCCATGACTAATTCTTCCTTCGACACAGAACTTGAAGTTCACAAAAAACATTTCCTGTAGATATCAAGCTAACAGTTGGCACACAGTTAGCTGGGCTCGGGGACGTTGACTGATACTGAAACTTGATAGTAGGTAGTCCCAGCAGCCTATCTACCCCCTAACCAGACTGCACCAGACATTCGTATGGAATAATAAGACCCCTTTTACAACGTTCCGTTTGTTACGTTCGAATATAGTTCTTAAAATAAAACGTGTATTTTCTTCTTTATTTTTCTATCCTCTTGCAAATTGATTTTGGTGAACTTTTTGGAATTTATATACATCATTTGAGTGGAGGTCAGTGTGATATTAAAGCCTATATAGGTCCTCTGTGATGTATGGAGACTGTTGAGTGAGGTGTGATTCGGCTCTTCTTTACATTCTGAAGCAGGGCTGTCAGACCCCTTCATCTTCCAGGGCGGCTAGTTCACAATTTCAACCGCCATAACTTGTCAATGTTTTAGGGTATGTGGTTAGGATAAGGGTTTACTGATTAGGCTATGTGCCAAGGATTTTCGCCCAACGAAAGATTGGGAAGATGCTACGGAACCAAACGTTAACATTACGGCTTATGTAGAATTAATGGTGGTCTGTGGCCATATAAGCTTGCTGAAATACGCACAGTACAGAGGAGATAACAATATACTGTTTTAGTCACATAACCATAATTGCTTTATAACGACCTATTTAAAGTTATTTACAATGTATGAAACCACATTTCATAATGTTTACATATGCTGTAATGCTGCCTATTATTGTATGACATACAACTGGAAATGGGACCACCATTGATTTCAACTTCCGGTTTGCTCGGATCGAAAATAGATAAACCTCAAGACGATGTTTGTGGTCAATGTAATATATAAGACTAAATATGTCAAGTGCGGTATATGAAGACTGTCGACTGTGGAGATGTTTCATAGTTGTTAACATTATCTCAATGTGGACTTATTGGCCCTGTCATTGTCGGTAGATTAAAACAAACACTATCCAACTATCATGACCTATCAACTTAGCCTTTGACCGTGTGCTTGATACAGGCTGTTTTTTATTAGTACTTTTGAAATTGATATTTAATATTTTGTATTTTGTCATACCGTCAGAGTTCAATACTTTCGATTCAATATTCCACATCATTCAAACATCATGATCAGGCCACATAACGGCCAAAGACAGTTTTCTTTTCGCTATGATTTCCGGTTTTCGGACAGTGTCTGACAACATGTTCAAACTCTGTGGAATTTGCGCTTGGAGACATTTAAGGTTACGAGAAATGATAGTTTGTTTAATGCATGATGCTATACTTCACAGACTAGCAGTTTAAAGAGGGTAAATCGCTCAATTTGTTCGTTTTTTCGGGATTTTAGGATGCGTTAGTCAGGTTGCACAAAAAATCGCTCTGAAAATTCAATCGAAGGAAAGAACTCTGGCTTTAATGCAAAATCAAAAATGATAAATATCTCCCGTCAGAGTTCTTTTAAAAGAACTACGGGTATATGTGCCAGGGGTTTTTGCCCAATGAAAGTAAATCAACTGTTATCGATGTACCTTATGCAAAAGTGTTTTCTTTGATCAACTGTAGTGCTGTAGGAGCCCAACACGAAGTCGTCCGATATGTTGGATAAAACGAGAATTCAGTTTATTTAAACAACAATAACACTCTGTAAAAGTTTGTAAATATACGATATTATGGATGACAACTTCTGGTATATTCCCGTCGTAACGTTTCGGTCTATATTTGCTAAAGGTTAAACGTTTTTATGATTGCTCGTTTAAGTGAATATTTGAGTAGCTGTCACTTGGGCAGATTTCCTGACGATGTAACTCGGTGGCGAAGAAAAGGTACAACTTTACAATCAATAGTTAACTTATTATGTTCTCAGGTGACAATATTTCACATTTTTGTTCTTTTTAAAAGTAATTCATACATGGGTCGCACCGTATAGCTCCGCTTGAGATTGCTGGGTGCCCTTAACTATACCCGGGATCCGACTCCCGTTGTCGACTTTAGGTATATATGGGACATTTTTCGGTGGCTGTGGAAATCGCGCGTGGTGGTTTTTACGAGGCCTTTAACGGTTTTCCACCTTGAACCGGATGTCACATAAGTGACAAACCCTTGGACACGAATAAAAATAAATGAATGGATGAATGAATGAATGAAAGACCGAACGAACGAACGAACGAACGAACGAATGAACGAACGAACGAACGAATGAATGAATGAACGAACGAACGAACGAACGAACGAATGAATGAATGTTATCTTAAAACTATAGCAACAGAAAATGTAAAACCTATCTCACTTGACTGGAACAGTGTGGTTTGAGGAGAAGTGCACGGACCGCCAATTTCTGATTTTCAGCAGCAAGTTATAGGTCTACTATAGGTCTGGTCTGTAAGTCTTATTTCCATAAAGATACTGTCCGACAGACAGAGATTTTCTGCCACGCCAACAATATTGGTTGATTTTTAAACAGTTGGTGTTTTCCATCGATATGGAATGATTTACACAGCACCAGAATAGACATTGTTACACATGACATTTAACTGGCCGTTACTGTGATTAACTGGCCCCAAGCGTTTATTTGACTATTCTACTGCAATTGACTGGGGTTGATCCGCAGTCATTTAGCCTATTTGCGGATTTTCCGCATCTTATTCAACGATCTTGTCGTAGCGTACTTAAAAGAATAAAGAAACACAGCACTTTTTATTAATTTATTTTTTATTAAAACAAAAATCACAACGAACAGGTGGATAAAAAGTAGGACATTCTCATGTAAATTTATTCTTACATTAGTTATTAATAAATAAAATATTAAAAATAACTTTCGGTTAATTATTGTCAAGAAATTATAATAATTTACCAGTATAAAACATAATATGTTTATAATATTACAAATAATATATAGCCATTGTATATTTTAAAAAAAGTGTAAATTTAGGATTTTTTTTTTTACAACCCCATACAAATGTACATATTGGAATGATCGTTGACATGGACGGCTGTAGTCTTTGGTATTTGTAAATAATAGGTTATGAACATGTTACAGTCTGCCAATAATTGAGCAGCACACGCCAGTGTTATAACGACCAATACAATGACTGATATTACATATTTGGTAGGTAATAAGATATCGGTGGCAACAAGCCATCTGTTTATTGGTTAACAGTTAATCCAGTGAGATAAAGGGGCCAGTCCGTGGCAGTTTGTATCTAAATCCGAACAGCCCATACAGTCTCTTCGTCTTTAATTTCCTTCTATCCACAATATATTAAGCTGCATCTGCATATTGTGGAAGGGTTTCAACGAGCTGATAAAGCAGCTTTTAAATCAAAACACAAACAGTACATGTGAAGAAAATAGCCAGCACGCAGTTTTTGACTGAATCCTTGGACCAGATTTTCACGGAAACGACAGCTGGTAGAAAATCTATCCATGGGTTATCTGCACTCAAGGCCTTTACGATTTCATCAACATAGGCCTACACCGCATTCAGTAAATTGTGCCTAAAAGCCATCATTCTACAGCCTCTTTGATCTTTTTCGGTAGAACGGCATCTTTGGGTCCATCCATGTCAATCCTAATTCCAATATATGAGGGGAATCTAGGAGAACCCGAGTCTGAATATTCTTGGAATTTATATGTTATGATGGTTCCGATCTTTGGGGGATTCCGCCGGTCTTTATTCGTCAGCCTGGAAGTGTATATATGATTGAGATCAGATTTTGTCAGGTTGTTTGATTGGTGTTTGTTGTACTCAAGGTATTTAACATAGTTATATATATGAATACTTTGCAGTTTCGGTGTTCCGTGAAAAACAAATTATGTTTTAAGAAGTTGTTACCCATACAAAGTCTCCTTTCACCTTATGTTTATCCAACGTCTAAAAGCCACTCAAAGAAGCTAGAAGAAATTATGTTTTATCGTGGTGACAGACAATCGTTTTATCGTGCCAACTTGAATTAATACCAAGAAACATGTTGCCCAATGATGAATCGAGCAACTATATTTCCACAGACGGCCCTTAAAATCTCTGAGTAACTTACCCTGAGCCGACTTTCATCTCTTTCCCACACTCCATCCTGCACCTTAAGGCTCCCACGCCACCTGCGCCGCTCTTACTGGCTTCATGACCGATCACTACAGCCTGTTGAAACACGTAAATAATTACCATAAACAGAATATTCAAAGGGAACATACATTTTACTAGTTATGATGGCGTTGAGAATATGTATGTGGTCTTTACAAATGTGATTTTTCTTTTACTAACTTGAGACTAAAATTAAATAAATTAAAAATAATATAAAAAAAGAAAGTTGAATTTACAGTCAGACTAGATACACTGGTTTTACAACTCTGCTTTCTATTTCAATAATTTTAGACTACGTATCATACTTATTCCTATGTATCAATCCAATTATAATACAACGATTCAAGTTGGCGAAAATGCTCAAGATTCCTGGACATCTTTGTATAATTTTTTTTTTATTTTGAAGACAAACGATGACACGTGATTATATACTATTCTAATAGGATTAAATTACCTCGGCATCGTAGAACTGTTTAATCTTGAGTAATGAGTATGACCGCCTGTGTTCGTATTTTGACTTGGGTTCTCGGATCATCAGGCCCTCTCCACCTTTGCCCAAAACAGACGCTAAATCTTGCTTGACTTGGTCCTTCCCTGTACATACCGTGTGCTCAACCGGGGACAAGTATTTGGACCTAATAAAGCAAAACATTGGCCATAATTTACTTTGTCTCTCGATCCTTATTATACCAATACATTCTTGTGAAAAACAGTAGTTCATGTAATATGCAAATACAAAGATGGGTTCCTCTTGAACTGACGTGATTAGGAAGTTTATAATTATGTTCTTGGGGAACCGGCAAGAAATCTGGTTAAACCACTCCGCGACCTCCACAGCGATCGGAAACTTTCCCCTTGCAGCTAAGATTGGCTTCGGAACATTGAATACAATTCAAAGTTCAATGCAAAAAAATTGCGCATTATAACTTAAAAGCGTTATATTCACTAAAAAAAAAATCCATATTTGTTGTTACTGGCACAACCAAATAAACCATGTGAGTTATACAAGTTATTAACATATAAAATCCATATTTGACAATACTTACTTTCCCTCGCAAGCCTTTTTGATGATGTCTACACGTTTTTCGAACGGCAAAGATCCATTGCTCGGTGTATCGAATATCTGAAAACGAAATGCAAAACAATATAATTAATTTAAAGTCTTTTAATTGTGAATTCGATGGAAAGAGAAAAGTTGGCTTTAGTTTATCTTCTTTTTCTGTTAATTTAAACTGAAAGAATGTCAAATAAGCCACAAAACTGGTGAACGGTGCGATAGGGTATCATGGTTTTGACATTTCAAAATCACATGTGGCGACTCGCAGGGAATAGTGATTTGTATCTCATTGTGGTTAGAAGATAAAGCAAAATATTTACCCTGTATCTGATTTTTTTCCACCGTTCGTCACCGGCTGTTTTCACGATGCTGATTGTCTGTTGAAACATGCCCCGCCCACCGAACAACTCGCCGTCCAATGACATGTCGTCTGGGAATCCCTCAACGAACGAATCAGGAGGGGTGAAAACGTTTCCATTGCGTGAGTAGAACTTTCTGTCAATTGTGAAGAATGAAATTTTCATGAAACATTAACGGAAATTACCAATTTTCCAAATGTTTTGCTTCAGAATAAGAAACAAATCTGCAGATGAGGAAACATTGATAGCTTGAAAGATTGCCTGTGAATGTCATGTGAGGATAATTGATACGATCATCTTTTGGGTTTAATATGACGTTTTCGTGAATGGCAAAGACTAAATATTAACCCTGTAATGAAAGTTGGTTTCATTTGCAATTTCTTGGTTCTCCCTGAGCTAAAGAAAATCAGGAAGCCGATTGGTTGCCGATTCCTTAATGAATAATTACTGGTAATTACCGCAAATCCTGGCAAATATTTCCCAATTATTCTTCCTGTTTTATGTTAGTTTGTTGACAGTCAGTGACCTCAGCTGTGGTTTCCTTGACCCTATTTGGTTGGCAAGTCTTTTGAGTGAAATAACCTTAGGGACGGAACAAACCGCCAAACAAACTAACAGACAATCTTATTTCTGTGGGAACTGAATTGGACTTACTTTCCACTCCAGTAGGCCCTAACACCGTCTAACTTTTCACTCATCCACCACCCTGTAGGGTCAACACTGTAAACACAAAGCAAGATGACTCATCAGAAATGTCACCGGACGATGAATTTCTATATTCAATTTTCCATATTACTCATCGGTTAACAAAAGTTTCATTAAGAAGAAAGCACACGCACACACACAACTTGATATATTGTAAAAATGTTTCCAAATTCCACACGAAATCTCAGGTATAATTGGGCTTCAATATAAAGTTATATTATAAATGCTGAGGAAAAATATATATAAGAAAGTTTGTGTCTAAGTGGAAGTGTTGAATTAGAATGTAGTCTTTAATTAAAAACGACATTTATAAGATATGACATCTGGTTAGTATAATCCCCTTACTTACCTCTCTTCGTCCCATTTCTGTGCCAGAAGAACTTGCCCTGGAAACGGGAACGCTTTCACTTTGGGCTTCTCTTCGATACTTTTGACTCTTTCAGAGCGTCTTGAAGATCGAGTGGGCGTGGCTGGCACGTCATAAGGTGAGGCTTTACGGGCTGCACGGCCTCGTTTAGTCGCGGTCTGTCGGCCAAGAAAGTAAATAAAACAGTGAGCTGAATTGATTGAACTTCCTTATATGTGGCAACTCATTGATAGAACAAGCCCTCGTGGACTTCAATTTTCCAATTTTGTCTGTTTAAATTTTGTTTCAATGATTAATTGGTTACTTTCTGGTGAATAAAACATCAATCAATCAATCAATAAAAACATCCTATTTCAAAATTAAAATACGTGGACTAATCAGGAACTCAATATCTACGTAGATAAGTATTTTTATTACGTACAAACATGCCTTAAAGGTTCCGGTAAGGATTTTACAATTTATAGAAACGCCATCTTAAAAATCCAGTCATTAGCGGGGTTATTTATTGATTTTGGTATTTCTATTACCATCATCGATACTGCCGTGAATAAAACTGATCTACCTAGCTATACCTGACGGATTTTGTACAAGGAGCTAAATATAATATATATAATACAAGGAACTAAATATATGGAGCTCAATTTTGTTTATTGACAAAGTGTCGGGTTCAGGAAGAAACAGAGAACGCTAGCCTAATTAATGGTCATGCTTTTAATGAACAGGGGCTAGATCTTCATCAATGTGATTAAAAACTGATCTGTAAATCTCACTGCAATTGAACTAATGCAAGACACGAGGGGGAGGAGTTGGCCGGTTACATCTGGATTTAATCAGATCGCTTGTTTACAAAGATGGAGGATCTCGCCATTGATTCTTAACGCAAAAAATCCATGTTTGAGCATTATGTAGTCTTAATACACCTACCTTAGCTTTTGAAGGTGAATCGGCCATCGTAACGATATTCAGACAACTGTCAGATCTATAAAATAAAAATTCACGTGAGGTATGATTATAACATTATCTTACGAGGTATAGGCCGACTCGATAACTGAACGGGACTATGGTACAGCTGGAGAAATAGGTGCGCGTTTTAGAAACCTTGGTAATGCGATATTCCAGTACAAACATACAGTATATCGATTTGACCGTGATGGCCTGCCTGTACATGTAGAGACATGCATCTCTCTTGTGCAATGCTAGTAAAGAGTAAAGACTATTATTTGTTTAACCTATAAAATTAATCTTTTTTTCTAAAGATTACTACCGTGTTCGTGAAAGTATGAAATAATCTGATTGTTATTATTAATCATTTTCGTATCATAAAATGTGCCGATATTATTTTCATTATTTTATAAAAAATATTTAAAAATATATATTATTTTGTCACTTCAGTAATATTTTATATATTTAAAGTTCATGTTAGTTGCTTCCATATTGTTAATACAATTTATTGGTTTAACTTGGGCCAATTTTAAAACATGTATAATATCAAAAACTGTACTTAAACGTGGTCAATCTTTTCTACACACCTGTATAGCATTAAGGTATGGTCAGACCAGCACAAGTAGATTTACACGTGTTGTAAGCCTGGTATGGGATGTTAGGAATGAATACTTAGTGATATCGGCCCGGTATTTATACTAAAACTGCTGTAGAATTCAGTCGTGTTCTGTCGTGTTTAGTCTAATAATAAAGCTATAGGCCTACAACATGTTCTCACAGGCTTGAACATGTCAGGTCTAGTCCGTGACGTCACTGTGACGGAGACCTATTTATTCTGCTATGTTTAGAAACGTGACGTCAGTATCTGGGTCACTGAATATTTCTGTAACCAACACTGCATGATATGAGCCAGTTCGCTAAGCTGCATTCTGGGATTGCCAGATGATAAACACACCTGCTACAAACACCATACCTAGCACATGCTTCACAATTGATGTGACTTCTGAATCGGATTTATGAAGATTGGGCTTTTTCCTCCCTTTACGAAAAGTACGGAAATAATTTCCTGAACTGATATAAAAAGTGTGTGGGTCTGAAGGAAAGATATTAATAATATTGTGTTTTGCAAACGATTATGTATTGTCACCTTCTTCGCCGATGAGAGTGGTTTAACCAACCATCTTTATTTGCGGCATATATACCTATTTATTACCTTAACTGGTTTCAACACTTTAGTTGAAATGAGAGTTTTCACCAGATGTAAGTTTTCTGCACTGTGTTTGGGTTTAATTCGACTGTCCTCACCAGCTGTCATCAGACCGTCATCCAAAATAAAATAAAAAAATATATATATATATCCGCGTGGTTGGATGAATGACTGGAACTACTTAAAGGTACTATACCGCAGAATTTCGGCCAAAAATCGACTGAAACGAATTCAAACGGGTTTTCTATATTGCCGCCCGCATTGTAGATTTTACAAACTATATTATTATTTTAATACAGTATATCGCACATTCTCGAGGTTGATATTTTCTGAAAGTTTATTCTTTGGGCCATACTAGAAAACCCGGTTTTATTCGTTTCAGTCGATTTTTGGCCGCAATTCTGCGGTATAGTAGGCCTACCTTTAATACTGCTTGTTAAGAAACGTGGAAGCTCTTCCGACCAAATTAAGCATCGAATGTTAAAATCAGGTGTTTTAATCAGTGCAGTGAATTGTAACACCGACTTCTATTTCAGCTACACAATTAGTTTGAAAGATATTAGCGAATTATATTAATGCCCTCGCGTCTGTTGCGGGGGAACATAGCATTGATTTCATTCGGGCTGTCCTTCCGTCCGCCCGTCAGTCTGTCTGGAACGTTTTCTGAAGACGATTTCAAAACAAAAACCTTGGAATGTAGATTCCTTCTATTAAGACGATGGGAGATTTTGCATTCTACAAATTCCGTGCAAAAGCATACTAATGGAATTACATTCTTTACAAAAACTGCCTGTATTAAAATCAGTGTAATTTTATTGGTCCATTCATTATAATATTACTACTACTACTACTACTAATAATAATAATGATTTTATTTATCCTGGGTGTACATGTTTAGCCATTTGGCTAGTCTGTCACATGGCCCAGGCTTAAAACAAAATCAGTTATAAGTATAAACTTATACATGCTGTTAAAAAGATTAATAAATAGGCATGTACAATAAAACACATCGCATCACAGAATAAAGATGATATAAAATAAATAATAATACACATACATATTTAATATACAAATACAATGAAATACACGCGCGCACACATACGCACACACACATATATTTGCATTTAGAGATCAAATAATAAAAAATAATATATAATGATATTAAAATAGCATATATATATATATCACATTTTGGAATCAAATGTTCGTAAAAATAAAGCATTTGTCATTTATATTTAAAACAGTACTGTTGGTGTTTAGATTTAAAAGACTGTAATGATGTGGAATTTTGAATGGAAACGGGGAGTTTTATTTGTTAGATATAATCTGCCAGCTTTGTACTCTTGTATATGATTGGCTAATGAAGGCATAATAAAGCCAAAATATATTTTTCATACCAATATGACTTCCTTGTTCGGAGTTTCGCTTGTATGGGATAAGACCACCATTTTCGGTTTTGGAAATATTTCTTAAAAAAAAAAGTGTGATTTTTCGCCTATATTTTTTCTCTTCCAGAAACTCTTATTTGGCTGACCTTTTCGTTTGATATAAAGCAAATGAGTAGAGGTTTGTGGTCAGTGTGATATTATAGTCTAATTAAGTTGCATTTGGTTTATGAAGACGGTGTTTTTAGGCTCTGTTTACATTCTGAAGCTTGGCTCATTTGTCCCTATAACCTTCGAAGGCCTGTGTTTCCAAATTCCAAACAGCTTGACATGTCAACCTGTAGATGGTGCACCTAACAAAACTGATGTTTTTTGTTTTTTTTAGGGGTTTTCGCCTAACACAGACTGATTAAGGTATGTGTCAGGGGTTTTCACCTAACAAAGACTGATAAAGGTATGTGTCAGGAGTTTTTACCTAACAAAGACTGATTAAGGTATGTGTCAGGGGTTTTCACCTAACAAAGACTGATTAGGGTATGTGTCAGGGGTTTTCACCTAACAAAGACTGAATAAGGTAGGTGTCAGGGGTTTTCGCATAACAAAGACTGATTAAGGTATGTGTCAGGGGTTTTCACCTAACAAAGACTGATTAGGGTATGTGTCAGGGGTTTTCA
>JAVFBZ010188650.1:0-14722 GCA_032466195.1 Katharina tunicata
AGAAAGATTTGGAAAATGGGTTTATTCTACTCTTTAGTAAAAACAGGACGTTTGACGTTTTCTGGAGAAGATATATGCCTTTTTGATTGTGTTGCTCTGCTGCATTGATGTATTGTGTCAATGGGTAAGAACACTTTAGCATCTTTCCCTTGAATTCTAAAAACCTAACGTCTACAAATCCCAAGGTAACTTAATACTCACTTTATCTACTACAGGACAGAGTAATTTAAGTTTCACAATGAAGTTGCTTTTTGCAGAATGGTTTACAATACTTTATTGGCACAATTGACTGTCTTTGCAACTAACAAGAGAACAATAAATATAGGGTGGACAGACAAGGAAGCATTTTAAGAGTTAAGCTAAACAAAAACGTCACTTATTATTTACTAACCGTTTTAGCTGACTGCTGAGTCCCATTCACCGTTAACGGTATAGGTAGGAACCTTCATGTCGCGCCTAGTTATAACAGTGAAGTTTAAGGTAGCTGGTGTTTTGCCAGGTTTCTTCCACCAAGTACCGGCATATTCGTACATATTTAGTTGTACCGTGCATGTTTGTTTTGTTGCTTGGCACCTCCTAACGATACGATAGGAAATTTTGCCTTACACTACATAACCAATCCATCTCCTTCCTCTGGCATTTAACCCTTTTGAGAGAATGTTCTGATTTTGTTAAAACGGATGCTCGGCCTAATTTATTAGTTTTGTTACTGGTATATAGACCTTACAGTACGCGTGGTGTTTTACGCCAAACCCTTGAATCAGTTTTCAAACATTTTGGTCGTCTTATTTAACTCTTGTCGAAACTCGCTCCAGCAAGTCAGCTGTCATAAAGAGGACAAGAAGAATGTGTCAAATGGCAAATATTGTTAACGTTAAAAACGCGAGAGCTGTGCAATGGCTCTCTCTGAGCTAAGGGGAAACTAGAAAACTAATTGTTTTGCTGTTCTGTTTTCGTTCTGTAAATGTTTTGTGTCGTCATTTATGTTGCTGGCGTCGCTTATGGCGGTTATTTTCACCCATTGGGCTGGAATGCCGTCATATGCATTTGTAAATGAACCAATGAATCGACGCTTACAGTCTCCAACTATTGACCATAAAAGCAAAAAAACAACACAACCGTTCATAGACAATCCAATATGTTTAATCTAAACATTTACTCTGAAGATTGTGTGATGATAGGTTAAAACACTGAATAGTTTCGGATTGATTGTTGTGAACACCCACAAACGAATGTATATACATGTAGCCTGTTTAAAGACGAAGGCGTCAATGTCTCCTGATATCGATCAAACATGAGACATAGTCACCCCTATCAGCTTCGCATTAAACGTCCCTTTCAAATCATGATTTACGGACGTACGGCTACACGGCTCTATACCCTCTGAGTGGCACATGTTTATAAAACTGCTTTAACTTCTGGATACATTGCTCCTTCCACATGAACTGAACACGGCCGCTATGAATGTGGCTTGTTAAATGACAATGTAAGAAAATCGCAAAGGGGCATATCCTAACTTCCTAATACAGGTACCTTTCCTACACAAAAGGCACTTTCTCGGTACTACCATACTGTCTGAAAAGATTAGCACAGATGTTCTTAGAATAGCCAAGAATTAAACATTGATGGAGTATCCTCCCTTTCATCGACGTCTTGAGCTCTAGGATTTTATTTCATTAGAGTTGTTTCATAGTCTCATTTCACATGACCTTCTATTCTGAAGTTAAATCATGCCGTAATCCTATTAGTATCCGGTCACATGTTGTGTATCTCTTGTTCCATTTTAACATTCCAAGAAAAAAAGAGCATTATACATTGCTTAATAATGAATCGTTTATAATAAACAGTTATATAGATTAAAGTAAGGTTTTACGTTATCTTTACGGTAAATGCGTATAGATTCAGTGATCGCTAACCAGGAAATTAAATTATTGTTGCGGGTCTACTGATATGTACTGACTTAGGGAAGGAATCGACATTTTCATCTTTTCGAGAATGTTGCTTGCTCCTGTACAAATTATAGACTTTTCCGCAAATCTGTATAAAGATAAGTTATTAGGTCCATCATTAGCATGATAAATTGGCAGAAGACAATAAAGGGCTTCGGTTACCAGTTAATTCACAAACAAACCTGATATAGATCACTCGTTAGTGTTCGAATCTTCATCAAGACAAGAATTTTATGGATTCCAAATGTTATCTTTCAAGCGACGTTTCTGTGCAAATACTAGTTCCCATGGCTTCATAAATAAACTGGGTGATATGGATACTATTTTCAAGTTACTACAGACAATGTGTCCGTTGCGAGAATGAACAATTTGTTTGGAATTTTAAAAGTCTCATTAAATCGATCAGAAAAAGCACCGCAGGGTCGTGTATTAGCAATTAAAAACAAAGATTACGAAAGAGAGGTCTCCCCTTTGAAAAGCGAAGAAGCTGTATATGACCGTCGTGAGCATTCTTATAACAGTGTTCATGACAGTAACACCATATTTGGCTTGTTACCTGATCCCTTTGAGTTAATTCTTTATTGACACGAAGCTTCCAGTTGCGCCGCCGAGGATGGTAGACGAGATGGCCCAAGTACTACAGTTGGGTCATATTGATCAGAATCAAACGGTGCAAGATATTTGAGTCTAGCAGTATGATGTTCAGATTTAACGGGAAAGCACGGACTGAAGGCACTCTTGGGTCATCAATTGTAGAACACCCAATAAAGGAAACTAATTCGGACAGGCACAACACAAAATTTGACACGAGTAAACGAAAGAATGATCGATATGTGTGCAAGCAACCTTGTATATGTGTATGGTATTAGGACGAAAAGACAATACCGTTTAGTTCAAGAGGAAATCTGGGAGGGGATACAAGCAAGTCATTTCCAGAGCTCTTGCTAGAAATGTGTGGCACATCTTGCGATTTGGGCTTCCCGCATGATTTCAGTCTCCCGATGTCCAACTTTAAGTAGAAATATGGAAATTTCAAGTTTATCTCTAGCGTTAGGGCAACTAAGGTTGATCTCACATTTCGATGGATACCAGCACAGTTTAGTGACTGAACAGTATGTATTTGCATAATAGACAACCAAAGAGATGATCTTGTCCACTGCAAATTAACCCGCGATACTGAAGAAACACAGCCAATTGTTGCCTACTCTATGATCCTGGTAGACGTATTTATTTAGCCATCTGTCGTTGAGAGAGCTGAGATGTCTTAGTTGTTTTCTTCGGCTAGTATGTTAACAGTTTGGTTAGACCTGACCCTAGTAATAAATGTGAGTCGGTAGAACCAGCACAGACTGTTGGTATTCTGGAAAACTGATTGTTATAACATATTTAGTAAATCTCTTTAAAGTCGCTCTTAAACATTAGTGATGAGGTCATGTGGTAGTCAGAGGTCTATTGAACGACACTTGATACTGAACACGCCAGAACATTTACAGCATGAGTAACTCTGATCACTTAACTAAGCTGTCAAAGATGGCGCAACAAACGTTAACCTCGTGGTAACCTGTTGATTTCATTCCTTCTGTCTTCAAGATGTAATCAAGATAATGATCAATCCATTAATTAAGATACACTAACCTTCAGCATATATATTTACAATGAATACTTACTGAATTTGAGAGCAGTACATTAATTTGATAACCTACTCCTTCTTTGTGCGTCAACAGTATACCACCAAGATAAATATTGTTCAAAGTGCAGAAATATTGAGTGCAGACCTGACTGCATGTAATAACACGTTTATTACATTATTAGAGACTAATTTGGTAACGAATTGCTTTATCAGATTGTAATTATAAGTCGTATCTGAACCTTATTATATATAATGAATTGACAAGAGACTGGTGGAGTGATGTGTTGTCCTTCTAATGAGACAATATGATTCTTTAATAACCGAAAAACCAGACGATAGGAAAATAATGAAGGTTTGTTACAATATAATCACGGTTCCAAACCAATTAATGAAAGGTTTTTCTTTCCCAATTTAGTCTACTTGTGTATCTCAATCAATAATTAAGAATGCCATTTGTACGCAGTTGTGATACAATGTCGTATTTTTATAATTCAATGTTGTAAATGGGAGCCGAATTTTGTATCATGTCAGTTGTAAACTAGCGTATCGCAAACATTGATTATTTTACTCGATGAAACAATTAAAATCTTATTGAGAGAAGTTCGTGAAACATGTGGTAGGTTTGTCAATAGATAACAGCCACTGCGTAGAGAGTGAAAATAAAGCGGTGATGATGGCATGATTTTCCGATTGATTGATTGATGTTTTACGCCGCAATATAATTCCAAACTAATGAAACAATTTGTTACCAAATTAGCCTCTGATAATGTATTGCACGTGCGTTTCCAATAAGTTAATATACATGCAGTCATGTCTGCACTTAATATTCCTGCCATGTGAACACTATTTATCCTAAAGCAGTTTTCAAGCATCGGTACTTAGACTGCCAAGATGTTTGGAATTTATTAACGGTGGCACCATTACAAGTGTTTACATTAAGTGTTTCGTTTGATCCAACAATAAAGTATCATTTTATTTACTTGATTTGAGATTTTAATTTACTATGTCTTTGTAATTTAAAGGGAACAGAATTGGTAACTGCTTTCCAGTCAAAATATTTTTAAGACATTCCGGATTTATCAAATATATATTTCCCTCCAGTCACTTTTTTCTTCCACTAGAGCTCCGACGTTTGCTTTTCACTTCTTCAGACATGTTTAACGTACGCAAAGGAAATAAACTTTACAAGGCCGGTATTAAGACGGAATATGCAAACCAAACGATAAAAGTCATGTGGTCACAACGTCTGTTTGCAAAACCATAATTGATTACACGCCCCTCACTCATTGTGGCATCAGATAATCTGTCACGATGGGCCATTGTTTCTTTTCTGATAGATTTTCAGGTTGATTAATAGCCTATTGTAGAGAAGGACCACCATTAACGCGATGAGAGTCCAATTGATATAAAGAGGTTCAGAAATGAATAGTGAAGGAGTTTCCTACACGCACAAAGTCGACATACATATCCGCCATTAAATTACTTTTACATTTTAATGAATAGTCTCACTAATGTATTTTTCTCTGCTAATTGTCGGATATTCCACAATATGCATTAAGGGAGTGATTCTCTCGAATACCAGCTGATTTACGTCGACGTTCTTTTTGTGACAATTAGATGCTATGGCGTTTGTTGCGTTCAAAAGCTATAAATAATAAATAATAATGCATTGGTACTTCCATGGCGTCTCGTTCCAATAACTGACACCCACATCAAGTATGTACACAATAGATGAAACCAGTAGCTACTGTTTCGAAACGTCGTGTCTTTTAATGATGAAGTAATACGAAACATTAATAAAATGACATCATCAGTTTTGGTATTTAAGGGGACAAGACAGTATTTGTTATAAGAAATGTGATATATATGTGTAGCATGATGGTTTTGACTGTATTTACAAGATACTGGAGTGATGGCATCCCAACGTATTGTAGCCTAACAAAGTAGCTTCATAAACGTTAGGTTTTATTGCCCACGTCTGGAAGAAGCAATAAATAGCTTTATTGACCAGACAAAACTCTGAAGCTCCACTCACGCAGTCTGCTTAAGGCCGTGAAGCGATTTGATTCAAGGCCATTGAACCGCTATGGACGCGCACTTTAATGAGAAATGGTTAAACTTGATACAATCGCAGTTTAGACAGCTGCTGACACAGCTTGCATTCCCGCCTAACTCAAACATGGCATACTTGTAAACCGTGTCTATTTGGAAAAGAAAAACGCATTTTTAACAACAGTGTTGGTGAAATTGTTGCGATGACCTGTTCACAAATGTTTGAATAATAACACGTGCTCTAACGGTCAAAGCAAAGTTAATGGAAACGTATACATACAGAGGTATTGATGGACCTATCCTTGACCATGCCAGAGAACGGACTTTGATATGTGTATTTTTCACAATAATGCATAGCATGGAAGAGCGAAATAAAAACCTTCATATTGACATAATGATTTAGAGAGCTGCCTGCAAATATCAGGTGCATTCCAGATAACGTTTTGTAACTTAAATCGATCATGTCGAAAACATACAAAACTATTGCATCTAAAGAGCATAACAATAGATGTGTTTTTTCATGTGACCAACACTTATTTTGGAATAAAGGCTGTATTAATGGAGATTATAATAATGTAACAATGGCTGTGGGGATTTGTAATAAATATTGCATTGCTTCTTTAATGTTTCATCGACATGATTATTTCAGTATGAGTTTATCTGATCAGTTATAATAATACGAAAGACACATGATGTGGAATTTGTTGACATTCATCTTATCACCTTTCAATCGCAAGGGACTACGGTATTATGTTTGCCAAGGGTTGATCTAATCAATCAGAAAGTTCTTCCTATAAGTGTGGATAACAGTCACGCTTAGATCGCTAAACTCTAAACCCCGCTACTCTATTGAGTTTTCCCAGTGCAACGCCAATGTTGCTTGTTAGAAAATCTCATACTAACGACTTCATTATGAATAAGGAACATCTTGCAGTTATCAAATAGGAATACGACTGAAATATTAGAAAGTTACATCTGATATGTTCCAATAGCATGCAACTAATCCAGCAGTCGTATATAATATCGTCCAGCGGGTGGTTGGGTGTGAGCCTACTGTGCCCTGTCTCTGATTTAAGGGGCACTGGATTCTGATTTTGTCGTGGTGTCCTGTTTTGTTAATATTATGTAAATGTTTTGTCCTGTCTTGCATGTTGCCAACATCGTTTAAGGTGGTTTCCTTCACCGATTGGGCTGGCATGCCGTCATATAAGTGAAATAACATTGAGTACGGCGTAAAACCCCAATCAAACAAACACACAAACAATAGTATCGTCTAATCAATAGTCCAAATAAACTTATTTTTTATTCCTCACGGAGGACGGTTCATCGACCAAATACTGGTGTATCAAAATGTCTTATTAATAGGACATTTCTGCATATGACTATCATAAAACGTGTATATTGTTTGTTTGATTTAACTTATATGACGGCGTGCTAGCCCAATCGGTGAAGGAAACCACCTTAAATGACGCTGGCAACATGTCGACAGGGCAAAACATTTACATAACGTCACATAAGCACCCACAAATAGGTACTTAGGCCTTTTCACAAAATCGAATGAGTTATAGATATTTTTCTCAAGAAGCAACGATAAACCACAAATTCTGTATGAATATTATTATTAGGTGCTGTCAATCAACGCATACGGAACATGCGCGCAGCAATCGGATAACTCTGTAATGTGTACAAAAATGGCTGACAACACGTGAAAACAATGTACCTCTTCTGAAAACATTTAAGTCCGAATGTGAATAGGTAGGCAAACATATATAGAATCATAATTGTGTTTTTAAACGCAAATCCTGAAGACGACAAGCGGTGAGTTTGTGTTTTGTTTGTCCTCGGCTAACATAAGTCTTCTTAAAGACCGATAAAACCTTGGGGGCTTTGTTCATAGATACTTATCAAACTCGCTTCCCGAAATCCTTCCATTATTGTCAAACTGATTGTACCAGAGTCGACAGAATTCATCACTAAAATGACTGTTCGCTGTGGCCAGGTTTCAAGATAAGATTGTATTTGTTTCGCCTCACATCGAAGACTCTCGCACCAGAAATCGCAGACAAATACATATATAACTGATCGGTTTGAGTTAAACTCTCGTGATTTAAGGTTGCGATGAAGGTAAATAACGTGACAATTATTTTGAGAAGTTGTCAATTTAAGTTATCATTCATGGTTCCTAATTTACACTCTCTGAGATAAGAAGCATCAGGAAGCCGATTTGTTGTGGTGTCTTGTTTTTGCCCTGTAAATTGTATATTGTGGTGTCGTCTGTGTGTCAACGTCGTGTTTTGTGGTTTTCTTCACCCACTAGGCTGGCATGGGGTCAAAGTGAAATAACAGCGCAAATCCTAAATCAAACAAACATATTTGCATTTGAGAACACTTCCATGTTTAAAAGTAATATATTGCTATTGTATAGTTATTATAAAGATGTAGGGAGGGTCATTATCATGCTGACTGTTTTAGGATATGTACACATTTCGTATCTTCAAGTTTGACGAAAAGTATGCAACAGATGGTGCCAGTACGTAGTTCAGATCTTAGAATACGGTATCCTTATGAGATATGGACTCAAACCAATAGCCGGTCTTGGGAATGCATTGATGAAGCACATATGATGAGGTTGAGGTGAACTGAAACTGATCTATTGTATGACTTTAATGAAAGGGAACGGAGGTCCGCTTGCGGTGAGCTCGATATAGTTTTCGAAAACAACACTTCATTGTCCTTGCGTGCGTCTGTCACTTGTCCGTCCGTCTGATCATGTGCGGAATGTAACTTTTTTGGGGTAACAAAGAGTTTTAAAATAACTTTGCACAAATGATAACCATTATTATACAGAGTTTAGCGTCCAGGTCTGTAGCTTCGATGTCGAGGTCACAGCTAGAGGTAAAATTTTATGAATTTACAAAAAGGAAGCGTGTCAATAAAGGATTTTAAAGCAATTTGGTAGAAATGTTCATCACGATGAGACGGTGTGTCTCTAGCAAGATTTTTATCTGTGGCTCCCTGGTCACACATAGACGTCGAATATAAAACTATGTCATATATGGATATTGTAACGAAGGATTAAAAAAAAAATCTTCAAATAAAAAAACCCGTCATCCCTACATTTTGAAATTGCACTGGGAACGTTTTCGAATGCCAGTGTAATTCAGAAGTTTATATCTTTTCTTGAAAGACCTGCCACTATTTTAGTTTTTTAGTTACAAACTGGCGATAAGGTAAGTGCATATACATATGTGTTTATTCAATTAAATCTAGGGGCTTATTAGACAGATTTCAGAGTTTATATTTCAGTTGTCACTATATATGAAATGATCTGTGTGATCGTTGTGAAAGTGGAGTTTATCTATCACATTTATTCAAAACAAACTGACAGTAGCTTTTCTCTCGTGATCATAACTGGGTTCATTTGCACAAAAGACAGATTCATTTTGACGGTTCGACGAATTTTGGACGTATGTATATAATTGATAATTGATGCTTTTCACATTATTTCTGCCTTCGGAAAGACTTTCAATCTATCATCAAGCAGTAGGCCCTATGCCCATTTATCCCGAAGCTTTTTTAAATCGAAAAATATGTGGACGAGAGCTCTACTTCCGGTTTGTGCGAGTTTACTTGGTTGTTAGCTGTAAGCCTTCCTGCCCTTGGTGACTTAATCATACTAATGGTGGTGGTTTCTTATATTAATATGGCTAATGTCTGTGCTGAGTTAACAATGTACGGAGACTCATCCATTTTCTAACATAACATGGTTACAAATTTGGCCAACTTGATATTGCATTTAATTGTACTCTCAAAATAGAAACAAATACACGTTAATAATGCGTTAATCATTCTTAACCATTTCAGAGAGAAAACATTTTCCATACAGTGATGATCCTGCACGGTTCATATATGCAATGCAGTGTATCGTTTCACGTTAGATTTCATAACAAACATCCCTCATCAATTTGGTTTGTGTTGGGCTGAAAATTAAATTGAAAATGTTCAAAAATGGTTTATTACATATTTATTCTACAAAACGGATGACTGTTAAAAGCTTGACCGCTACAATGAGCTATGTAAGCATTTTAATGTTCTTAAGTTGTATATTAGACGTCAATTATCTGATCTGTCATTTGAACACAAGTGCGTACATTCGCATTGAGACTCCCTGTATCTAGTAGAACAGTTTCAATTCTCCTGTCCCTTTAGGAGCTTATGCAAGTACAACCTTTTACAGCTCCAAAGTGCCTTAATTTTCACCTTTACCGAGGTGCCAACAGTCTGTTAATGCCTTGTACAGCTATCATACCTCCATAGATATTTTTGCAGTCGAAACTCCTTTAGGATATGTCTAAAGCAGTCTTTATTTTCATAATTGATGTTAGTTAAAACAATTTTTGTGTAATATTGCACAATCGTCTTTTATTTGTATCATTTTTTATTTTGATTGCTTAATATGGTTTTTAAGAAATTATTATAAAAACGTTAACTTATCAACTGTATGTATTGTATGCATGTTATCAAGCCAGTAAGTGAACTTCGGTCTGTTTACTTTCGAATTTCAATAAATCAAAAATAACTGTCATTGAGTTGAACTTTCTAACTGACACGCATATTTCGAGTTAAAACCACAGCATAATCATGTGTGCCACGACATTGTTGTAGATGACGACCTACTAAAATCACAGCCAACTCACTCTAAACTCAGTTCCACTAATGCAATCCTGAGCCTCATTACAGTGTTCCAAGTGGTTTGAATCCGCTTAATCCGTCGGCGCGTAACGTTAAAATTACACATTTAAACACAGTGGCTCTACATCATTTGCGAGTCACAACATGCACCGCCATGTCTGCTATCTTTCAGTTCGATCCATATCACACTGTATTTTAAGAAGTACTGTCATACAAGTTTAACAAACATAGTTATTTGTTTTTGCGGTGTAAGCTTGATAACAAGAGGTCATGCAATGTTTTATGAATCAATTTAACTAATTGGAGAGCACGAAGTGTGCCTTGGTTTCGGCGAATCTTGATAGCACTCATTCATAGCACACGTGACTTTAAAATTGAGATACATAATTGTTATAATTCTCTTTTGTGATTCAATTAAATGCGCGTAAACAGCTAAAGTGTGGATAAGACAAACGAGATTGGCGGGTGTTCCGTGAAAGCCTCTCTTTGGGACAAAGATTATTACGGTCATTCTTTTTTTTGTGTTTCTATTTATGTCGAAAATATACGTGTTAAATACAAGATAAAACTAATTAACAAATTCGAGTGATGAATTGAAATTGGATAACCTCGCATATATATTCTGTACAACCGCCCTCTAATAATATGATCACAAACTGCAGACGATAATGATGAGACATTTCCACCGAGACCCAAATATTTGTAAAGTGTCTATATATGGCTTCATCAAAACATTATTTAACAACCGGCTTGTTTAAACTCAGTATTGGATTGATGAAAAACAAACTCACAAGGAACACTAATGATTAATATTGCAATACTGTTACCATCCCAACAGAGATATCAGTTTTCAATTCAGGGGCCGGTGGTTGGCGGGAGCTTCCTGTGACGTGGTGATATATAAGCTAAGGGGGCATCGTGGGTACGTTTTCGTGCTGTTCCGTTTCTCATCCTGTAAATGTCATGGCTGGTGTGATAGCCATTGTCTTTTGGGATTGTTTGCTCCGCCTATTGGGCTGGCACGCCGTCACACGAGTGCCTTTAAGTACGACATTAAACCACGACAAACAGATAATGAACTTAAAATCAGTGAAAGATGCCTAATACTGCAGAATTTATTGGACATACGGAATTATTCGCTTCAAACGTCTGATCGTTCTGTGGTATTACCAGAGCTTTGGCGGAAATCGGTGTCTTGCATTTTCTTACCTGTAGAAAAGAAATGTATTTTAATAATAATAATAATAATAAAATAATAATATTAATATTAATAATAATAATAATGCTTTATTTCAGACGTACATGTATTGTCCATATACAGAATAACGGGGAAATTTAGAGACTTAAAACAGAGATAATGACTGATTCGGCGTGGAATTTTTGAACACTGTTAAGGGTGGTAATGGTCGCAGGACTGTCTTTCTGTTTGTTGCTTCATATTCATCGGGTTTTGCGTCATATTTATCGGGCTTTGTTTCTTAAGTACAACGTGAAATGTCAATCAAATAGATAAATAAATATCGGGGTGTGCGTCGTATTTAAAAATAAATGTTCACGCGTGCAAATCCCCAGGAAAAAAATCCCAGCTCGCCAATAGCAAACAATTTGCGAGGCTGGACTGTGTCGAGGATACATTAGTTGGGCATTGGGCTACGGAGTCCCATTCAGTACTAGTTATGGGTGCGAATCAAATTGCCGAACTAAGGTTTATGTGAGATTCCTGCGGTTGCATATATCGCCGTGAGCATTGACGAGGTTTTGACCGTTTTTTCATTAAACCAAACACCTACAATACGAAGGCGTCACACAAGTGAAATACCCTTGAGTATGACGTGGAACACTAACCAAATTAATAAATAACGAAGCAGGCAAGTGTCCACAACAAATATTGACGCAACAACCAATCGGTCTTCTGAAGCGTGTTAGTACTGAAAACACCCGATCAGTGAAATCTCTGACCAACCATCCATAAATATAGAAAATGGCCAAGAATAGTAATGAAGGTAAACGCTGTCTGCGATATTCCATGTGTGACGCAGTAGTGTTAATACCTCAGTCCAGGCTAAATGACGTGTGACAATAGTTTGGTTGATTTCGATGTTATATGTACGTTGGACAAGGCCTGAAATACAAAAAGAAAACACTGTAAATGTGCAGTGCGAGTCCATGCAGGAGACCTTCTCCCTAGTATTTCTTAGTTCAGATAAAATGAAACTGCTGGAGAAAATTGAAATGTTTGATTGATTTATATTTCAGATTTGATTTTTACCATAGCGCATAAATATGTGTTTAGTTCGTAAATGTCTATAATAATATATCATGTAAACGTCGATTGTAGATACATAATAATTTAATAATGTAGACCTCCATCAACTTTCGTTAATGGAACGTGTCAATGGAGGTAAGGGTATGGTCTGGACACCTACTGGGACAACGTAGCTTGGACAAATGTGGCATGGTCATATGGTGTCTTCCTCTAACGCCTACATTCCGGTGACGACTATTCCGCGGACGACTACGAGGGGGGATTAGGTGAGCTGTGCTGTAGCTGTACATCGTGTGGCTGTTATCCTAACAACGAAGCTCGTTAAAGCAGAAACCCGTTATACAGTACTTAAGGTCATGATGTCGGTACAGGATTTGTTTACTCCAATTTTCACATTCGTAACGGATTAAGGGTGTTTTTGATGGAAACTTCCAGTATCTTGGCTCTTTCTGTGCCAATGGACATCCATAACTTGATTTGATTGTTCCGCCTGTTTTTGTGTCCCGTGTGTTCTGGTCTGTGCCACGTCGTCAGGGATAGTCTACCTCATAAATCTAACGCCGCCTTTTAAGCGAAATAATGTATGGTCTATATCTCAATGGAACACACAACATTTAGGCTATTCGTTAAACTTTCAACAGGTTACCAATTGTTAACATTGAAAAAATTAAAATACCCCATTGTTTTGTGTATTTTTGATGCATGAACCAATGAGTGAAGGCATTATAGGCATATTTTGTCATGACATAACCCTTACACAATTCGGCGTAACTGTAAAAAGATTTTTGAGACGTTAAAAAGTATAGTCTTTTTTTTCTTCTCGACTCCCAGGCAATCGATCAATTTTCTTTGATATTCTAACAAAATAAAAAAAAAACGAAATGATGTTAATATAGAATTGAAAATTTATGTTTATTGGAGGAGATAAACGACCTTACGTTACTGCTCTGCTTGTATTAAATAGCAAGATGGATTGTGACAACGATATCGAATTCGTTGCCATCTTTCTTTTGAATTCTGAAAAAAGTGGACGTTAACAATTCCCCAGATAACTTGATCTGTTACATGACAAATCAATAAAGTTGCAAAATGAATACTGTTTTTACAAAGACTTTTACCATGCGTTATCGACACAATTTACCGTGTCTTTTTGAACAAAGAATAGATCGAGAACTTGATGGAAAGGAAATATTGTTACTGCTTTGCGATATAAAAATATTGTGGTGGTGCATATCTGCATGGCACTTTAGCACCAACCAACAGTTACTCACTGAAATGTGAGCTAGTGGCTGATATTGTCTCCTCTTACAATATCCTGAGTCATTATAAATAAGATGGCGCATGTCTAGCGATCATCCAATATACAACAATGTTTGTTTGCATATTACGCCAAAGCCAAGAGTCAATCGACGAGACGAAGTAAGCCACCACTAAATATCTGTCCGTATATGAAGATAGATAAACTTTGTACCAAGTTTTAAAAAAATTGTGTAAGTAGTTCACCGATTTAAGATCGAACCGTTTTCTTTTCACCTTTAGGATTCTTCTTAAGTGGAACGTAATATACTTTCTGGTTACCATATATATTTATTGATTTCTTCCATAGGGTTCGTAACCTATGAGGTCTGAGGTTTGTTGGTACAATACAAAGGATTCCAGTATCCTGTAGTAAAGCAGTCAAGCATTATGTTCATGTCCAACAATACATTTATTGAATTTTGAAAAAACAAATAGTCCATTTCATGCTAAATAAAATTGCTTGGTCCAGTTTGGATGCATTTTAAAAGGCCCTTGCATCTGCACCAATATTTAGCTATGGAATAAGTTAATCGATGATTGCCTCTATCTATCAGAAAAATTCACCATGCTAGTGAACAATCCAAAATGTTTACCCTTAGTTAAGTATTCCAAACGTAACATCAGCAATTGGGTTTCTGGCTGAAGATTCTGCAACAATATATAGATAATTTAAAGTAACATACGCATCCTAAATTGGGGTTTTCCAACAAATTCTAATCTCAATCTTCAATCTAAAGAAGGCCGACAATTTTTGCTTATATGTACACTCTTCAAAAAAAGAAACGCAAAACCCAAATATCAATGTAAATTTGATGGTATTCAAGGACGTGTAGA
>JAVFBZ010188661.1:3198-14721 GCA_032466195.1 Katharina tunicata
GTTGTAATAGGGGACAATAGTGATGGCCTAGTTGTAATAGGGGACAATAGTGATGGCCTAGTTGTAATAGGGGACAATAGTGATGGCCTAGTTGTAATAGGGGACAAAAGTGATGGCCTAGTTGTAATAGGGGACAATAGTGATGGCCTAGCTGTAATAGGGGACAATAGTGATGGCCTACATGTAGTTGTAATAGGGGACAATAGTGATGGCCTATTTGTAACAGGGAACAATAGTGATGGCCTAGTTGTAATAGGGGACAATAGTGATGGCCTAGTAATAGGGGACAAAGGTGATGGCCTAGTTGTAATAGGAGACAATAGTGTTGGCCTAGTTGTTAAAGGGACCAATAGTGATGGCCTAGTTGTTATAGGGACTGATAGTGATAGCCTAGTTGTTATAGGGACTAATAGTGATGGCCTAGTTGTTATAGGGACCAATAGTGATGGCCTAGTTGTTATAGGGACTAATAGTGATAGCCTAGTTGTTATAGGGTCCATTTGTGATGGCTTAGTTATAATAGTGACATTTGTGATGGCCTAGTTGTTATAGGGACCAAAAGTGAAGGTTTAGTTATAATAGGGACCATTTGTGATAGCCTAGTTTTTTTATGGGATTCAATGGTTATGGCCTAGTTGTTATAGGGACCATTTGTGATAGCCTAGTTGTTATAGGGACTGATAGTGATAGCCTAGTTGTTATAGGGACTAATAGTGATGGCCTAGTTGTTATAGGGACCAATAGTGATGGCCTAGTTGTTATAGGGACCAATAGTGATAGCCTAGTTGTTATAGGGACTAATAGTGATGGCCTAGTTGTTATAGGGACCAATAGTGATGGCCTAGTTGTTATAGGGACTAATAGTGATAGCCTAGTTGTTATAGGGTCCATTTGTGATGGCTTAGTTATAATAGGGACCATTTGTGATGGCCTAGTTGTTATAGGGACCAAAAGTGAAGGTTTAGTTATAATAGGGACCATTTGTGATGGCCTAGTTGTTATAGGGACCAAAAGTGAAGATTTAGTTAAAATAGGGACCATTTGTGATAGCCTAGTTTTTTATGGGATTCAATGGTTATCGCCTAGTTGTTATAGGGACCAATAGTGATGGCCTAGTTGTAATAGGGACTAATGCTAATAGGGATGGCCTAGTTGTCATAGGGAACAGTATTGATGGCATATGTGTTATAGGTCCCAAAACTGATGAAATAATTGAAATAGGGACCAATAGTGATGGCCTAGTTGTAATAGGGGACAATAGTGATGACCAAGTTGTAATAGGGGACAATAGTGATGGCCTAGTTGTAATAGGGGACAATAGTGATGGCCTAGTTGTAATAGGAGACAATAGTGATGGCCTAGTTGTAATAGGGTCATCACCTTTTTGACTTGTGGCCAATGTTTATGCCCTAGCTGTTTTGGAGGCCAATAATGATGGCCTAGTTTTGTAATCAGTTTAGTTAGAAAATGAGTTTGTCTCTTGGTGTTTAGCATTAAGGGTTTTAAGAACTGTTTGTCTCTACATCATGAATGGTTGAGATATTGTGTGATGCCATACTAGTCATAATGGGGCATTATTTTTGAGACATTGTTTTACATTGTGTCCTTTTACTGAACCAATAATATTGTATGACAACCATGAGTTTATCAGTTCATAATTTAACACTCCTTTTCGATTAAGATTCAGTGTCGTATGCAAAAATCTGTATTATAAATTTATAAATCCACGATGAAAATATGTTGCTGTGTGTTCAGGTAAGCCTTCATGTGAGAACAAGCGACCGTTGATACAGCTGATGAATGCCAGTCACCCCCAGAACACCCTCTACACCTGTGAGGTGAATTACTCAGGTAGTCGGGCCCCTAACCTCACATGGTATTATCGCAACGATCAGCTGATAGAGATGGAAGAGAAGATAACCCAGGACTCTGTGTCATCAATCCTCTCATTCCCTGTCTCCCGATCAGATAGGGGTAAAAACTACCTGTGTCATCTTAGTTATCAAACAGCCATGTGGGCCCACCTCTGTCAACCTTCACCATCTCTTAATATTGAATGTAAGTATATAATAATCCTGGTGGAGGCAAGCAAAATTTTCTTTCTCTACATTTCACATCTGTGCTGTTAGGATGAACGGTCGAACGTGTTCGTCCCGTAGTCGTCCAAACTCATTTTAGGACGACCGATTTATAGGTTTCCCCAATCCGTGGAAGCGTTCGTCTGAAACTTTCCTGCCGCATTGTTCAAAATAAATATTCTCAAATATACCAAATCAGTGGTTAATGTTTTTAGAGTCGTCATTCCTCAGTAAGAATAAAATTTATTTGCAATGTTCCAATTTTCGTGACCGTAATTTTTGATCGAATTTCAGAATGTTTCAACTTCGTTTTGCTGGCCATAAGTAAAAAGAGATTTTACGGTATGAACATGATTAGGAATCATCCTGTAAACTGTGCAATTGCGATATGCACTTATATTTTTGACAGAAATGCAACTTCATTGTGTGTTTGTTTTGATCTGTAGGATTTGAAGAACTCCAAAGTTTAAAAAAATTCTAATAGCTTTGAATTTTCACTAATCTGTGTGTCTGCAGGCATACTGCTACCTAAAGCCTTTCAATTGCTTAGACATTCACAGTATGCTATACAGGACTTAAGAGGTTGTCTGGTACTGATCACTGATCAGTGGCTTTTTTTAAAATTCTCTATGCAATGATAAATTGCTTTCCTAATTTTTTTGCTTGGTGTCTATATAACACTATGCCCAATGCCCAACGTTAAATACCAATCAAATAAATAGATTTAAATAAATCGTAAAACCATGCCTAAGATTTTTTCACTCACATCATTGATGACAGTCAGTGTTTTTGTGAATGAAACTGGACAGAAGTTGGCATATTATTTTGCATAAGTGTCTGGATGTCCCTACAATAAGCCTGGCTTCAAAAAAAAGTTTCCTGGCATTTTCTATGAATTATCAAAGCAGGAATCCCCACATGAATGCTGTATATTACATTCTTTTGTGAAGTGTTTTTTTATTACTCAAGGCTTCAAGTCATTTCCTCTCCAAACAGTCATAAAAGATGCAAAAAGAAAAACAGGTTATCCTAATTCCCATATAGCATAACCTATTTTTAGGATATCCAGAAAAATTATAGAGGACTGATTTTTAGGTTACCCGAGTAAACCTTACTGCACAGGCTTGCATTTGTAAAAATATATATAAGGAATTATATCTTTTGACAATAACAAGCAAAATCCCTTTAAGGTACATTGCTATGCTACTTAAAACGTAAAAAGTAACGTGATATAGGAGTTGGAAGCAATGCTCTGGGTCAAACTGAGTATCAGTGGCTTTAGAATTGTTTCCCTCAACTTCATCAAACGCTACCTCATTCAATCAGTTATAGCTGTGTACGTCTGATTAACTCTTAAGCATAACTGGAAACAAGTTATAGTGAGACAACATTTTGATAAAATCTCTTTAATGAGCATTTTGCTTATGAGAAGGTGCTGTTATATCATCTACATGTTTTTATACTACCTGTAACTGCTGGCACATGACCTCCATGTAAATGAAAAAACAGCAACTTTAAACATCGCTGGTAGAACATAAATCTTACCATCATTGTAGAACACTTTATACACTTTCATAGCGATATTACCTCGTTTCTCCGTATTTCAGTTCCTGTGAAGGTAACCTCATTGGTGGTTAATCCCTATACCAAGTCAAACTACTTCCACAAAGGTGAGAAGATCATCCTGTATTGTGGAGCCACAGGTGATCCGGCCCCGCTATTTGAGTGGAAGTTTCGGGGAGTGAACGCCAGTCAATTCCAAGTCTTGTCTCACTTCCACCATCACTTGATTTCAAAACTAGGGGAGAGAACTGCAGGAGAATATCAATGTATTGTCTCTAATAAGATCAAAGGACAAAACTTCCAGGATGCCAAAATGGTTGTTATCAAATTAGCTGGTAAGTGGAAATGTCAATATCAAGTTTTTAAATAATGAAATATTAGCGGACTTTAACCCATGAAGTGACTTTTAAATCATTTAAATATGACTTTACATACATTGAAACTATAAATTTACCTACTATAAAATTAACAGTTTATTCTAGTTCAGAAAATGTTACAGGCTGAAACCCTTGGGGAAATCAAACTCACGACCCTCACAGTCCGGCACGGAATCGCCAGCAGTAAATGCTGCCTACCTAAATCACTTATCTATCCAACCTTTTGTAGTGGTTTATGTGGCAGACATCTACCGCTGATGAATTGGTGCCTGACTGTGAGAAGTGGATTCGATTCACACTGGGGTTTCAGCCTGCAAACTTTTCTGAACTAGAATCTGTTCAGTATCAGATAGTGTTATCCATAAAAAATTTTTAAAAAATTTTAATAATAATAGACTTCATATAAACTCCAGAAGGTTAAGATTTAAAATATCCAATGTAAAGTATACAAAGTAAAATAGTACATGTATACAATCAACACATGTACAACATAAAATATTCTATATTCTGTTGGTTAAATACAATTGTACAATTTATGATTTATCTGAAAACCTATTCTAACTCTTAGTTATTGTTTGCAGAGCTAGAGAGTGCAGACAGAAAAGTAATGACTGACAACAGTAGGATTGAACATCAGGCTGCTTGTGAGTGAGATTATGCCTTATGTTACAGTAGGTGATTGGGTGGGAGCCTTCTGTGCCTTGGTGCTCTCTGACCTAAGGGGCAGCAGGAAGCCCATTTGTTGTGGTGTCCTGTTTTTAGTCCTGTTAATATATTGTGGCGTCTTCTATGTTGTCGCCGCTGCTCAGGGTGGTCTCCTTCAACAATTGGGCTGGCACCCTGTTGTGTAAGTGAAATAACCTTAAGTATGGCATTAAACCCCAATCAATCAATTCTTCACCCATTGAGCTAGCACCCCGTCACACAAGTGAAATAACCTTAAGTACGGCCTTAACCCCAACCAACCAATCAACCTTATGTTACATGGATGAAGTTGTGGAGTTAGGGTCATTCTTGAGAGCTTTGTGTGCTCCGGGCTATCTTACTCTGTAAATTTGTACACTGTATCTTTGTAGTCATTGTGCTATGGACATGTTTAGGTGACAGTGGAAATCACTCTGCTGTAGCAAATTGTCAGCACTGCGGGGTTGTCTGGCGTTTAATGGGTCACTCCTGGCGTAATGCTGATTTTGTTGTAAAGCATCCATACTTTTGCGGACTAAACAATGAATGTGTGAAAGGCTTCTCTTATGAAGTTACCGTTTTATACTACTCACTCTAATACTATATTACATGTATGTGTTACAGTCTATATATGATAGTCTGCTTATCACTGTCATAACTCCAGTTAATCGTACAAGATTATATCAAGAAATAATATTTATCTTTATAACCAGTTTTCTCATTTCACACAGTGTCTCCGTATGCTATTGGTGCCATGGTTAGTGCTGCGCTGGCTGTGATCCTTATTTTTGTCTTTATTTTTCTGGCTGTAAAACTCAAGGTAGGTCAGGAATTCTTTTATTTTTCTTTCTATGTTTTAATACATGTTCAACATCTCTGTAAAGGATACTTCTACGTTAAGAGTGGGTTTCACAAGTTATGGTGGCCTGTTTTAAAATCAACTAGGGAAATTTTTATGAGTAATTAAAACAAAGGGACTTTGTTACAAACTCTGAAATAACATTGTATTGTTCTTTGTTTATATTCTGTTTGATGTGTGTTACATTTTGTTGTACAGTTCTGTTGTTTGTTTATTGTTGTTGTTTTTTAATAGTTAGTGTTTTGTTGAAATTGTGCTGAGAGCCTGTTGATGTGTTTGTGTGCATTTATTCTTGTCAATCCTGTTTCTAATTATTCCTATCAAGCTGAACACAGTGCTACTGTGTATACATATGTTTGGATTGACTATGACAAATAGAAGTTAATTTTTAAGAAAAAGTTAATAATTAAAAATGAACATTATTATTTTGAGCGAATACTAACATTTTGAAGGATCCGACTTAATGATAACCTCTAACAATTTTGTCACTCTAGTTTTCACCAAGGAAGCTGTTTAGTTTAGTTATTTTGACCTGGTATACTCTCGGCTCTGACACTTCACTGTGGTTGTTACAAAGTCTTCTAAAAATTATTTGTATGTAGATGGAATGTCGTATAAATTGTTCACATTCTAAACCTCTAGTGGTATCTTCATAAAAACCCATTGGTTTACATTTAAATGAATAAATTCAAAGTCAATTGTATTATTTAAAAGAAATCATATATTGTGATGAGTATAGTTAAGACCGTTGTTTCCTCTTTCTACTATAAGTACAAGGGTTATTGGACAGAAGCTTCCAGTGCCCTGGTGCTATCTGAGCTAGGGGGCATAAAGAAGTTGTATTATTGTGGCTCTCTTGTGCAAAGTGATTGCCCTGTATTGTCTTTGTTTGTTGAGACCGAGGGTGTTACATTCACCCATTGAACAAAAATATCTAAAATTCGTGTTGTGGTAGTAGCGATTCGGGCAGAGGATTGAATGATGGATTACAATTGACTGTCTTCATTGAAATAATAATATTCTCTTCATCATATTGTGTAATTATTTATTTCGTTTCAGGAACCTTCTACTGTTCTAGCAGAAGTTTTCTTTTAGATTTTATTCACACCTAGTCCACGCATATCTAATCAAATTCACTTCACAAACAGTCTTATTTTCCATTTAATACTAATTTAAATTTGAGTGGTCTGATACTAACACCAAATTCAGTTGGCAAAAGAAATGATGTACATCAAATACATGCTATTAAAATTGTTCAGTTACATCAAATGGTTCTGATTTTTTCTGATGAATGCAATAGTAGCAATCTATGTGTGTTGCCAAACAGTGGGTCTGTTTAGTGACACGTCCTTCTCTCTTGGGTTGGTCAAATCTGGCAGGATCAATTGAAAAGTGACGACAAACACACTAACAATAGAATTTTTGGGGGGACAGTAAAAATAGAAACTAGATTATTAGCTTTTCTTTTTTAGTAACACCTAAAATTTTGAAATAAATACGTTGAAAATAACATTATTAATTGGAGTACATGTACTTTGCCCAAGAAATTTAAAAGTTTGATGTCCATATTATTTCTTTACCCCAAAACGTGTACTTGAACACTGGTACGTATGGCATATTCCCTTGATATACAATACTAGAGCCTAGCAGTATTGTTATGAATATAACATCTGATTGAAATCATAATTTCACCTTTATGTCACCTTGGCGGAGGGGATCATTTGATCCTTTTAAGTAACAGATGTGACAGACATTGTTCACAGACAGTGTTCATTATGACATAAATTTATGACATAAATTTAATATATACAAAAAATTATCTTTTTTAATTCCAAGCAAAGATAAGCACATTTTCTATCTTTATGGACACTAACAATTGTTTTATCTATAGTATATTGATATTGTGTTTTTAGGTCATTTGCACTTTGATAAAAACAAAAGTGAATCTCTTTAACCGTTTAGCGTTCAGGGAACAAGTTCAAAACTTTGACTTAGTTGGTTATGAAGAATATTGTCTTTAATCTCATATCACATATAAACTCATGAGTTTATTGATTTTTTTTTTTTTATATTTTGATTTTTGTCTTGAGGGCTTCCACTCAAATATATATATAAGCACAATTTTCTTTCTCTACATTCATACACAAATATATATTTTTGTCAAGGGTAATCACACTGGCGAAAGTTATAATATAAACTATGACAATGGTTACTTGTACAAATAAAACAAACTGAATTTGCATTTTTGAAAAAACACTACTCCACTAACATCTTGAATCAAGCTATATTTATAAGTATTAGAACTATCTAAGAAGCAGACTAAATTTAGCTCTGATTAGACAAACAGTACAGAATCAAGTATATAAATACCACTGACCAAAAGATTCGGCAGGCATTGTAAACAAGGATGGTCTTAAAATTAGAAGGACTCTTGGTGCAGAGTTTTTGTGTGAAGTATATTCTCTGGTAAATTTGTAGGTAAAGTATGAAGTTTTAAAATGTATGCTTGTGAATGGAAATCATCAAGATCAAATATGAATATTATTTTTGCATTACATTTCTTCAGAGCTTATGCACATTAGTCAAAAGGGATATGGGTCATTTTTGTTCAAACATGCCATTTATTTCCAGTTCTGGATATCAGAAAAGACTTCACACATCAGGGTCATCCTGGTGTGTCCTGGGATACATGGATGTATGCAGCATCAATCTCTCAATTTTATTTATTAATTCTTGCAACAAGTTATCTTACGTAACCTTTAACATTGGTTGTGCAGGGGGCTTCATACACCCTGGTGCTCTTGGAGCTAAGGGTCACCAAGAAGCCCATTTGTTCCGGTGTCCTATTTTGTGCCTTATCCTTCTCCTGTGGGGACTTGTTAGTTGCCGGTGTCATTGATGGTGGTTTCCTTCACTCATTGGGCGGGCATGTCATCATATGAGTGAAATAACCTTAAGTGTGATAACTTTAAGTATAATGAAAGTATGATAACCTTAAGTACGATAACCTTTAGTACGATAACCTTAAGTATGATAACCTTAAGTACGATGAAAGTATGATAACCTCAAGTATGATGAAAGCACGATAACCTTAAGTACGATGAAAGTATAATAACCTTAAGTAGGATGAAAGTACGATAACCTTAAGTACGATGAAAAAAACAAAAACACTACCACTTTCCTCATGAAAAAAGTTCAGATGGTAGAAATTAAAACCTCTATGAACGGACTACCTAATGGTCAATCTCAGCATGCTTCACAGTGCTTCTCATTTTATTTTCCATGTCTTACAGGACTATTGATTTTATTTTTAAGCAAAATAAGTTAAACTCTAAGCGAAGTGCAGTTTGTATATGTTATAAGAAAAAAAGTTCTTGAACAAGTTTTTAACAAACAAACAAAGTTGTAACGTTAAAATTGAACATGTTTTCTTCATATGAAATATATTTTAGGCATGTGAATGGCATGTACCAGTTGAATTGTTTGGAATTTCATTTTGTTTTATTGGTGTTGTTGATTTTATGGTGTCTTCTTCAAGAGTACAAGTGCAGATGATAGATCAGTTGTTTTCCAAACGCCACAGCAATCCTAAGCACAACTAATTGATAAAAAAATCCAAAATATTTGTGTGGTTATATAAAGCATCAAATTATCTCATGGTTTTCTGTATTGACAACTTCAGATAACATCTAATGGTGTGTTAATATTTGGTCTGCTACACATTAAATGCCGTATTTACCAAAAATAATGAAAGACGATTTCCTTCTGTTATATGGTATGAGCTATCTCTTTATTTGGAAAGCTATTTTATTTGAGAGATACCTTTGTAAACCAGAGCAGTTTTATTTATATATATGTTTTTATTATTCTGATAATAAAAATGTAAAAATTAAATTATTCGGCATGCTTAAATATTTATGTTGTACATTGCATGATTTTTGTTCAAACTTTTCCATTTTACCATTTTCATGACAGAGATATGAATTTTGCTGTATATCTGAATTTTGCATAATACATGTATATAATTATTGTTTATTACATATATTTAAGATAATTTTTTTTTTTGATATTAAGCTTATTTAATTAATTTTGGATTACACTGATATGCTATACAGAGATATTAGTAAACCACACATTCACAGGTGCAGGTTCCTTTCAATGTACCAGTAATAATGTTCTAGAGGCTATGATTCCTTAGAAAGTAAACAAATCAAATATATAGTGGATATTACTTTGTGAAGTTTGACTATGATTCATATTGCTGGAGTGAAACGTGAAAATTTCAACTGTTCACAAGAGCAGTATAATAGTGCCCAATCTTCAATGTGTGTAATATTCTTTTTATTATTTATATCAACAAAAAATTGCTAAATCACAAGTTTTATTTTTATTTTCTATAAAAAGTTCATACCAGGTTAGTGATGTTGATGTTATTAAAAACTTGGGGTCATTCATGACTCATGAGGTCAAGTGACATCCTTGTATTGTTGCGTGGTGAAATAAAGTGCACCATGATAGAAACAAAGACATTGTTGCAAAATATTTCAAATTGTAATAAATAATGTTTTTCAACATCAGTGAAATTTCACTTTTATCAGTGAAGGAAATCCTGATTTTTCCCCACCTACATATGAATAGTCTGATTTTATTGTTGTCATTTCATTCTTCCTTTGTAACGTTATAATCATATAATCATGGATAAAATGGAACAATTCTCAGCAGAGGCAATAGGGTGAGACAACCACACCAAAGAAAGATTAAATCTGCTTGGTTTGTTAATAAACTGAAATGTTGATGCTATGTGGTCTCCATCTATTGTTGGACCTTTCTCTATCAGTTTTTCTGCTGTCAGTAGTGGAAGCCATTCAATTACAGGTTCTTGTGTGTTTGTTTTAGAAAAGAGAGAGACGAATCCGTGAGAAATTAGCTCGGGCCCACGATGAGACATTGGATGATCAGGAAGTGGAATTATTAGATGAACATATACAGCCATGCAGAGATGACCTGGTAAGTGGATCAAGCTAATTAGATTTTTTAAAATTGAAATAGCTATGAACCTTTTAAATCTTGAATTTCTGCAAGAGTTTGTTGTCAATGAAAGGGTTTGTTCTTTAAAAGATTTCCTTGCTTGGAATACTTACAAAAGATTGACTATAAATTCTCAGTTTCCTTTTTAGAAAGAATATTTATGTTGTTTATGTTCAAGGATATGGGCGTTTTGGGTTGTTTTTTGTATGTGTATTGTCAAGTTTATTATTTGGTTTTGTAGCCGTTCCAGTACAGTAACTTGCGCCAGAACTGGGAGGTGTTGAGGAATGACATTCGTCTGATGGACATGATAGGGAAGGGCTCATTCACAGAGGTGTACAAGGGGAGGATGAGAAGGCACCCTGGGGAGGAAGGCACCATGAAGGTGGCCATCAAAAAGCCTGCTGGTCAGTAATCAATATACATAATACGCTTACTTTCTTAAAGGTTCTGGGCGGAGGGACCATCTACAGTTAATGGTATCAATCTTTTTATGTTGTATTTATTATTTTAAAAAAAAGATTCATACATTTGATTAAACTGGTATTCATGTAATTAGATAAATTAGCGTCCTGATTTCCCACTGCTAAAAATATACTTTTATTTCACCTGGTAATTTTCTGTTTGCATGTTGCTCCTAGTTTTATTCATATTCATCATATGACTGGAATATTTTAGGTACTGCTTTATAATTGAGCAAGACTGGAAAATTTTCCATAGTTTTTATTATTGATTTTTGTCTTGTTTATTTAATTTGAACAGGTGAGGCTACTGACAAAGAGAAGAAGTTTTTCTCTTCCGAACTAGAAGTGATGAAGATGTTACAGTCACACCCTAACATTGTCCATCTGATGGGCTGTTACACCAAATCAGGTGAGTCACATCCTAACATTGTCCATCTGATGGGCTGTTACACCAAATCAGGTGAGTCACA
>JAVFBZ010188672.1:0-14720 GCA_032466195.1 Katharina tunicata
TCACGATAACCGTATAAATAACCATATTTCTGAAACTTAAAATCTCTGTCAGAGTATTTCTTGGGGGATGGGACGAAGATATATAAATATTGATAAATCAAAATGTAGGTAAAACTAACCGACCGAATTTTCATCGAGGCAAAGGCTAGTTTTATCAGTGTTATCCTGTTTCATTTATAATAGATATTGTTAAGTGTAAAATTTGCAGGTTTTTTATTATTCGTTGCGGCAGATTGTATTCGTTTCCTTATTAGGAATTGTATCGTAATGCATACCCTGAGAATGCCTGAAACCTCAAACTGAATAAATTCACCCCGGCTACAAAACAAACCTTATCCTGGCTAAGATAGTACGTTCAGGAATTATTAAAGAAGTCGATAGGACCAATGTCTGGCATTAGACTTTATCAACTCCATCCCTCGGCAAAATGAATCATCAATATATTTATAATAAATTCCTAAATCACGTATAGCGTATGAAATGTACCTCATCAGGGGTTTGAATTCGTACATACGGGGAATCGTAACAAAAATATATAACTAAATTGACAATAGATAATAGGGTATACGTGTTACGCGATTTATATAAACCAGCATGTTCAACGGTCGGCTGGAGTAGACGATACAAAAAGGATGTCCTGTCAGTTCCAATAAAAATACCTCCTGCACAAGTCTTGATGTTAAAGCTGGTATTCGTTGTTGTTTGTTGAGAACAGACGGAAAAGAGAACACTTATTATAGGAATCAGTTAGAACTGTGGTTGAACTCCAAACCTATCAACTCCTCCTCCTCTCGCTGAAGATACAAGGTGCTATATAAATAAGAGTGGGGAAAGTGACAAGTTGTATGCAATGTTTGTTTAGGCTCAAGCTCTATCGTCAGTTGTTTCTGCCATCATGCGCTGTTTTCACAACAGATTGACCACAAGACGTCGGCCTTGCGTTAATGGTGATAATTTCGTGATTCTGTGGTTTTGGTTTAGTTGTTATAATTATTCCTCTACGCTTACAAAGCTTTTGATTGAACAGAATGGCCGCTCGTAGATGCTTGATTTATTGATAAAGGTAGGCCTAGTACTGCCATGGAACGGGAAACCTCGTCTTGTGATCCACTGAGCGGAACCATACATTCCCGTTCTCGATCATTTGTCACAATACAAAGTTAAGACTATAAATCAAATCATTAAAGGTAGCATTGTAGTTGTGTTGCTTGGAGCCATTAAAAAGTACAACAAGGATACTACAATGTGTCCCAACCATGAGCAGATTCAAATATCAACAGTACTGCCGCTACTGAGCTATTGTCCTGACGCTTTCCCCAAATGGGGCTTCCTTGGTGCCTTGTAGCATGCCTCGAACCAATACACACTTAAACAATATATATTTTTGTATAAATGTAAAGAAAAAATTTTACACGGCAGGACGACACACTTTTTTTTTATCCAGGTAGCGGCTGCGAATCTTTCTCTACGACAAGCACTGACACAGTTAGACTGAAATAGTGTTTTTTTTATAAATCTATATATTACCCACAAATGCGTTTGTTGTTTTGAGTTATTCTAATAATCTGGTACTGGTACATATAATATATAGATTTAAAGTAAAATCGCCAATCTCGACAAAATCCTAGTGCTGAAATATGACATTTCCGAACACATGTCAATTGGTCTTGTAAGATGGTCAGAAGGATTAGTATTAGTGTCAGATATGATTCAGCCCAAGATAGGTTTTACGCCCTTTCTCCTTGTTTCCGACTTTGACGAAATTGACAATAATATCTCAGGTAAGGTACAACGATTGACTTTCTTCATGTCGGTTTACTGCTTTCCTCTGAACAAATCACTACTGACTAAAATCAGGTTTGTGAGTCGAAACTAGACAAACATTCCAATTAAGAATTCATCTGAGGCTTATCAGATTGTAAACAGACTATGCCACCTGGTGTATAGTTTCTGACAGTTCACTCTTCACCCGTACATTTTAATGGTTCTATCCGTAATGGAATCCGACTGAGAGGATCACAGTTAGAATCTAGACCTGTTTTCTTTCATCGCCTCCCCACAGCTCTAGTTTCGTAAATGTGTATAATATATAGCTGGTTCCGATCCAAACCTCTTATATAAATGTGTGATTTGTTAGGAAGTAACCTATATAAAGAAAGTCAATCGTTGTACCTTACCTCACATATTACTGTCGATGTCAGAAACAAAGGAGAACAGTGCGTTGACCTAAATAAATGTGTACAGACTTTCAATGGGTAATCGAAAACCCATGCTTAAATAGGCTCGTACCTTTCTCGCGATTGAGAAGAATATGAACACATATGTTGGTTAGGAACCACTATGGTTATCCATAAGGCTTACAACTCTCCGAGAGGATTGGCTGTTATTGAGTCCTGAGATTTCTAGATGGCAGAATTTTTTTTTTTTTTATATAATACCTTGTGATATCTGACTTTGGCTGTTTTGAAAATTCAGCCCTTTCCTCTGTTTCCACATAGACTTTAGACACGACCCCATTCGAAAGGACTGTAGCTAAAAAAACATGACATAGATAGACATAATATATTTATTGGGTACGATTTTCAAAACTTAAATGACCCTCTTTCTTTCACGGTATCACAATATGCTTTATAATGTTTTTCATACACTTTTTCAATGGGTTAACTTTGGGTCTATTACATAAATAGTAGAGGGATTGTATAGTGATTCTTAACTGACATGCCCTTCTCGTTGTTATCGCAGTACTATTTCCACAAAAAGTGCACTGGCGAATCAATCGTTTAAATTAAACAGAGAAAATAGTTGTCACAGGGTCGATTAAATTTGAAGTACGTGAAAGGCAGAAAAATCCCAAAATAAATCGCGAAGCGGTACCATCTAATCAGCTATAAACTTACTCGATACAGACAGCACACACAGGCAACTCTGTATAAGTGAACAAGATAGCCGGTTAGTACCTTAGAGTCAAAGACTCAACGGTAGGGAGAACACTGTATGTCTTTCGGCCTTTGTCAAGGTTCGAAGGTTGGCATTAAATAGGTAAAACTCTTTTTCGCGTTTTGATTCTAATACTCACTTTTCCATGGTGAAGCAGTTAAGACAATGCATGTCTAAAAATCTCAATGAGAATTCCCTACATACAATAACCAACTAACAAACAGAACTGCAAATTTGTCAATTACTGTGTTAGATCACAGGCTCTTGTTATACCTAGCTGTACTCAAAACACCTTTTTAATTTCAGCGTAATAAAGAACCCTTCAGAAGTATACCGAACGACCAACTGCATGCTAGGTAGCGAGGAAAAGAGCTGTTTAGATACAATGTTATATTGGCTTGTGACACGAACATGTGTTTCATCGCCATGAGGAGTTAATTATATAAGCGTGTCATTGCCTCACGCGTTTGATCTTTTATGTGTTCATATAGTCAAGCTTTCATTTGCTGTATTTATCAGCCTTTTCTGCTATCATACGGTATATGAAGGGCGGCACAGAGAAACAAATAGGCTAAAATGGAAGCCAGTGGAACTGGTTTTTAATAAAGGAATCTTACCACTCCAAAACCTTTTAAATATATGTCAGTTGTACAGGTATGGCGAATGGTTTTACAGGTATTGCGAATTAATGTTTTTAATGTTTCTAATCATGATGAAGACAAATGCATTGATTTGTTTTGCACATGAAGTGGGTCCTTAAGTGATACTTGTTGATGATTTTGATTGGGGGTACCACCAACCGGGTGACGTTTCTCATAAAATTGTGTGGGTGTGTCAGTGTCAATTAGATCGGCGCGAAACTGGGCTCGGTTGTTATTTGGACTACTTAGTCTCTTTGATAGAGAAACATTGTTGCTAAAACTGAATGATTTTAACATGGCGGCGATGATGTCGGAGGCTGCTTATATAGCGGTATCTTGTGGTGTTCAGTTCTTGGGTGGTAGTAGGCGTACATTTGTATTAATTTGTTTTATAAATAATTGTTAAGGGCTACTGAAAGACGCTAGAGAAAATAACTCGAAATACTCATTCCATCAATGTTATTACTGTAATCAAACTGTGCTTAACAGGATCTGAAGCGGTGGTTGGCAACATAGTTTACTCTTGAGTTGCCAGCCACTTTTATACTCTCTCAGACCAAACAGTCTCCTCATTGGCAAATGTCCACCTTCCTTTATCTTCTGTAAACTATGTTAAAGTATTCGAACAAATTATTTTTGGGATACGGAACAACAGTAAGTGACAAGAGTCAAAAGGTCTTCGTGGAATGCGTGTTGTGGTTTAGCAAGTATACCGCTGGACTTTCCGGACCGTTCTTGGGTTTGACTTTCAACTCAAATCTCACGCTATATCAGCACCCGGGTAGATTTTACTTTACAGCTGAACAAAACAGACCCGAGTTTGGTAGTTTACAAACAATCTTTAGAGTTTTTGTACTATCTCCATTCGTCTTATTTGTTTGAAATCAGATCTGAAAAAAAAGAAAACCACGCTTTTTATGATAAATTCGATAATACCATGTCGGTGAGCTGTTAAGATCTGGTTTTAATGAGAGTTTTAACAATTCACATCAGTAGGTAATGAATTTAATTTTTTTAAAAACATCTTTATTGTTTAACATGACTGTACATTAAGCTGTACGGCTTATATTGTACACATTTCATAGTAGCATCAATACAGCAATTGTTTTTGTAAAACATAAAAGTAGGAAGAATAAATATTTCAGTATACATATTCGTAAGTGTATATAAAGAAACAATTACAATTATTGTATTCTACTTTTAAAGAAATGAGAAAACAATGAGTGAGTAGGTGGCATCCCGGGTCATGTATTCAGCTAGAGGGCAGTCAGGCCGACGTACTATGAAAACCATCGGGTTTAATTTGATGTATGTGTTTAGCTATTAAAGATGATTAATATAAGCATCAGGTATTGATTTTCCACGTGATTTATATCATAAGAATACCTGACACCTCGAACCTTAATCAAATAATACAGGTAAACAAACACACATTATCTATGTTGAGGTAAGGAGCTCAGGAATTACTAAATAAGTGGATTTAGCCGAAATGAGCTGTGAAAGCACGTTTAATAACTTGCATTTATTTAACATAAATGTGAAAATCGATTTTACTATTTTGTTTAAGGAATATAGTATCTGCAAACGTTCTGTCCATGGTATATATATTCAGGTCTAGCAGGAAAATGGTTTGAAACATTTATATATTTTTAATGGGATGCTACGTCAGGTTGAATTTCTGAATAAAAAAGTTTCTTGCGATGTCATTAAAATATCGTGCAGATTTTCTAAAATTGTCGTTTAACTTCCTAGTAACTACTGGCATAATGTGACGACTTGAAAAATATTACTATTATCATGATTAACATGAAGTCATATTTAGGTAACTTCATAAAGCTTTTAATGATAATTGTGTTTTCTCTCATTTACTTCCGCATAGCCGTACCTCTGAGAACTGGTATATTATCTAAAGGTCAACCTCAGACATCAGGCTTTATCACCAGCATTCCTGCGCAAAATGAATAAATAAATTATTTCCACAACCATTTCCGATACATATATAGCTTATGAAATACACTTTATCATTGTAACACATTGTAAATCTGTTTGTATATATAAAAATATTAATAAATCAAAATGTACGGAAATCTAACCGACCGAATTATCCTCGAGGTAAAGGCTAGTTTTATCAGTGTTATCCTGTTTCATTTATAATAGAAGTATAAAAGTATAAAATTTGCAGGTTTTGTATTTCTTGCGGCAGATTTTATTTGTTTCTTTATTAGGAATTGTATCGTAATGCATACCCTGAGAATAGCTAAAAACAAACCTTATCCTGGCTGGGCTAGCACGTTCAGGAATTATTAAAGAAGTCGATATGATCAATGTCTGGCATCAGACTGTAGAACCCCATCCCTCGGCAAAATGAATCATCAATATATTTAAAATAAATTCCTAAATCACGTTTAGCGTATGAAATGTATCAGGGGTGTGATTTCATACATACGCGGCATCGTGACACAGATATATAACTAAATTGACAATAGATAATAGGGTATACGTGTTACGCGATTAAATAAACCAGCATGTTCAACGGTCGGCTGGAGTAGACGATACAAAAAGGATGTCCTGTCAGTTCCTATAAAAATACCTCCTGCACAAGTCTTGATTTTAAAGCTGGTATTCGTTGTTGTTTGTTGAGAACAGACAGAAAAGAGAACACATATTATAGCAACCAATTAGAACTGTGGTTGAACTCCAAACTTCTCACGCTGAAGACACAAGGTGGAATATAAATAAGAGTGGGGAAAGTGACCTTGTTGTATGTAATGTTTGTTTAGGCTCACGATCTATTGTCACTTGTTTCTGCCGCCCTGCGCTTTTTCCACAAGAGCGTTTAGCCACAAGCCGTCGGCCTTGCGTTAATGGTGATAATTTGGTGATTATGTGGTTTTGGTTTATTTGTTATAAAAATCCATCTCAGCCAACAAAGAGTTTAATTAAACAGATTGACGGCTGGTGAAAGCTTGATTTATTGATGAAGGTATTGGCCTGGTACTGCCATGGGACGGAAAACCTTGTTTTGTGATCCACTGAGCGGAACCATACATTCTCGTTCATTTGTCACAATACAAAGCGAAAACTTGTTTACGTTTTAAATCAAATTATTAAAGTTAGCATTGTACTTGTCTTGCTTAGAGCCATGACAAAGTACAACAATGATACCACTATGTGTCCCAACAATAAGCAGATTCCAATATCAACAGACCCGCTGCTACTGAACTATAGGCATGACGCTCTTGCCAAAATCCTTGGTGTCTTGTAGCGCGCCTCGAACCAATACACACTAAAACAGTATTTTTTTGTATAAATGTAGAGAAAGAATTTTGCAGATAAAGGCTGCGAATCTTTCTTTACGACAAGCACCGACACAGGGACAATGAAATAGGGTTTTGTTTAAAATCTAAATATTACCCACAAATGTGTTTGTTGTTTTGGGTTATTCTAATAATCCGGTACTGGTACATATAATATATAGATATAAAGTAAAAACGCCAATCTCGACAAAACACCCTCTACCAAATCTTGGTGCTGAAATATTGTTGGATTACAGAGGTTAACGCACTTTTCTCCTTTGTTTCTGACAAAAATTGACAATAACGTATTCGGTAAGGTACAACGATTGACTTTCTTTATGTCGATTCTTTCCTTCCTGAACAAATCACACACTTAAATCAGGTTTGTGAGTCGAAAATATCCGATTAAGAATTCACCTGACAGTTCACTTTTGATGACAATTCACCCGTACATTTAAATGGATCTATCCGTAATGGAATCCGACGGAGAGGATCACAGTTAGAATCTAGACCTGTTTTCTTTCATCGTCTCCCCGAAGCTCTCGTTTCGTAAATGTTTGTAATGTATAGCTGGTTCCGATCCAAACCTTTTATATAAATGTGTGATTTGTTAGGAAGGAACCTACATCATTATACCGTACCTCACATATTACTGTCGATGTCAGAAACAAAGGAGAACAGTGCGTTGACCTAAATAAATGTGTACAGACTTTCAATGGGTAATCGAAAACCCATGCTTAAATAGGCTCGTAAATTTCTCGCGATTGAGAAGAATATGAACACATATGTTGGTTAGGAACCACCATGGTTATCCATAAGGCTTACAACTCTCCGAGAGGATTGGCTGTTATTGAGTCCTGAGAACTGAGAGATTGTAGATGGGAGAATTTTTTTATTTGTGATATACTACCTTGTGATATCTGACTTTGGCTGTTTTAAAAATTCAGCCCGTTCCTCTGTTTCCATGGAGACTTTAGACACGACCCCATTCGAAAGGGCTGTAGATCAAAAAGTAGGTAGACATGATATATTTATTGTGTGCGCTTTTCACAACTTAAATGACCCTCTTTGTTTCAAGGTATCACAATATGCTCAATAATTTTTTTCATACACTTTTTCAATGGGTCAACTTTGCAAAATTAGGGCACATTACATAAATAGTAGAGGGATTGTATAGTGGTTCTTAACAGACATGCCATCCTCGTTGTTATCAAGTGCGCTGGCGAATGAATCATTTAAATTGTATTACCTACTTATTTAAAATTAAACAGAGAAAAAAGTTGTGAAACGGGTTGATTCAATTTGAAGTATGTAAAGGCAGGAAAAACCCATATAAGTCGTGAAACGGTTCCATCAAGTCGATATAAACTTACTCGTTACAAACAGCACACAAAAGCAACTCTGTATAGGTCAACAACAAGATGGCCGGTTAGTACCTTAGAGACAGACTCGACGGTAGGGAGAACACTGTATGTCTTTTGGCCTTTGTCAAGGTTCGAAGGTTGACATTAAATAGGCATAACTCTTTTTCGCGTTTTGATTTTAATACTCACTTTTCCGTGGTGAAGCAGTAAAGACAGCGTATCTCTAAAAATCTCAATAAGAATTACCCACATACAATAAACAACTAACAAGCAAAACTGCAAGTTTGTCAATTACTGCCATCATGTATGGAAGTGCCATTTCCGGTGTAGTATTAGATCACAGGCTCGTGTCATACCCAGTTGTACTTAAAACACCTATTCAATTCCAGCGTAATAAAGAGCCCTTCAGAAGTATACCGAACGACCAACTGCATGCTAGGTAGCGAGAAAAAGAGCTGTTTAGATACAATGTTATATTGGCTTGTGACACGAACATGTGTTTCATCGCCATGAGGAGTTAATTATATAAGCGTGTCATTGCCTCACGCGTTTGATCTTTTATGTGTTCATATAGTCAAGCTTTCAAATGCTGTATTTATCAATTAATTCTGCTATCATACGGTCTATAAAGGGCGGCACAGAGAAACTTATAGGCTAAAGTGAAAGCCAGTTTGTTTGTTTGATTGGTGTTTAACATCGTACTTAAAGGTATTTCATTTATAAGAGGAAGGATTCTCCACTTCTTAATCTACTCTACTCAATACGGCGGAAAAGCGCGAGGAAAACCTCGTAAAAACCGCCTCCGCGGTTGCCGAAGTCACCTCGTGTGATTCCCTCATATACATCAGGTCCACTGGGAGACTTGAACCCGTGCGGTACATCGAAAGAGGATCTGTAGTCAGACGCGCTGACCACTGAGCCACGGCGCGGGCCCGTGAAAGCCAGTAGAACTGGCTTTACATAACGGAATCTTACCACTCCAATACATACAAAATGTATGTCAGTTGTACAGGTATGGTGGGTGAATGGTTTTAAAGGTATTGCGAATTAATGTTTTTAATGTTTATAATCATGATAAAGATAAATGCATTGATATGGTTTGGACATGAACTGGGTCCCTTATCGATACTTGTTGATAATGTTGATTGAGGGTACCCACCCAGCGGGTGACGTTGTTTGGGTGTGTCATCAGATCTACGCGAAACTGGGCTCGACATGGGGGCGATGATGTCGGAGGTTGCTTATATATCAGTGTATTTTGGTGTTCAGTTCTTGGTTGGTAGTAGGCGTATACATTCGTGTTGATTTGTTTTTTTAAATAATTTTAAAGGACTAATGAAAGACGCTAGAGAAAATAACTCGTAATAACTCATTCCATCAATGTTATTAACTGTACTCAACAGGATCTGAAGCGGTGTTTGCCAACACCGTTACTCATGCGTTGCCAGCCACCTTTTTAATCTCTCATACCAAACAGTCCCCTTATTGGCAAATGTCCATCTTCCTTTATTTTCTGTAAAATATGTAAAAGTATTAAAACAAATTATTGTTTGGATACGGAACAACAGTAAGTGACAAGAGTAAGATTTTCGCACTAATTATGCACAAAGACCCCTGAACTAACCCTTCATTAACTTCCACGGTCAAACCCAAAGTTCTCCAATGCCCATTCGGTTCAAGTTCATTACATTTGGTACGGTTTTTGTACAATCGGCAAGGATATTAGCGGACATAATTAATATAGTTTACTGTAAACTGTACATTCGTAAAGTTAATATTGAAAAGTGAATTCATAATGCACTGACATTCTTACTTCGTGGAATGCGTGTTATGGTTTAACAAGCACACTGCTGGACTTTCCGGACCGTACTTTGGTTCGACTTTCAACTCAAAATCTCAACCCTATATAAGCACTCGGGTAGATTTGACTTTGCAGCTGAACAAAACAGACCAAAGTTTGGAAGTTTACAAACAATCTTTAGAGTTTTTGTACTATCTCCATTCGTCTTTTTTGCTTGAAATCAGATCTGACAAAAAAAAAACAACATTTGTATGATAAATTCGATTATACAATGTCGCTGAGCTGTTAAGATCTGGCTTTAATGAGAGTTTTAAAAATTCACATCAGTACGTAATGAATTTAATTTGGTCTTAAGCTAGAGGTGAGTGATATTGGATCAGGTGTTGATTTCCCACGTGATTTATATCATGAGAATACCTGACACCTCGAACAGTATTCAATTAATACATGTAAACACACACACATTATCTATGCTGAGGTCTGGAATTATTTAATACGTGGATTTAGCCAAACTGAGTAGTGTAGTCACGCTAATTAACTTGCTTTGATTTTTACATGAACGTAAAAAATCGATATTACTATTTTCTTCAAGGAATATAGTATCTGCAAATGTTAAATACCAACCACCAGCTATGATACATATATTCAGGTCTAACGGGAAAATTGTTTAAAACATTTCTGTTTTTTTGTGGGATGCTATGTCAGTTTGTATTTCTAAATAAAAATATTTTCTCGCGATGTCACTAAAATATCGGGAAGATTTTTTAACATTGTCTTTTTACTTCCCAACTACTGGAAAAATGAAATGATTTGAAAATTATAAGTATTATCATGATTAACATGATGTCAGATTTAGGTAACTTCATAAAGCTTTTAATGATAATGGTGTTTTTCTCTCATTTACTTCCGCAAAGCCATACCTGTCTGAGAACTGGTATATTATCTAAAGGTCAACCTCAGACATCAGACGTTATCACCAGCATTCCTGCGGACAAAATGAATCAATAAAATTATATTTACAACCATTCCCAATACACATATAGCATATGAAATACACTTTATCAGCAGTGTAAATCCATACAGATCTCGTAACGGGTTTTATAGCACTTCATTCCCATCAACCCCACCTTTACATTTAAAACGACTTTATACCAAACTGTTTCATATGCCTCATATTATATTTGCTCTGAGCAACTTATGGGATTTACTTTCACTGTCCAAAACACCACATAGCGTTCTCAAATAAGTTAAATAATGACCAGTACTTCTTCTTTACTGCTTTTATTTCTCGAACGTTTGTTTCGTCTCTCTAAAACTGACTAATCCCCAACCCACCGCGGTCACCAATTACACCAAAGGGCAACTGAGTGTAATTCAGACCCCACACGTATTGACGGGATATACCGTTTTGGTATTATATAAACAAAATTAAGGTATTATATAATGCCCTATTACATGGAGAATACGAATGTTTCCGGAAGGTTAATTAAATAGTCAGATGGTTTTTAATTTATTTCACTCTAGACGTAACGCCCGTAAATAATAACCAGACTGCAACAAGCCTCATTGAGACATAACAGAAAAAAAAGATCAAAGGAAAATATTTTTTGGGTCAATTGTAAAAGGTGTTTATAGACTTAATATTAAATAAGTGTAGTGTTGAGAGAAAACGCTATTGAAATGAAGTCTATTAAGCTTTATATAACATATGTAAGCATGCGTACAGCTATTCGTCTTACATTCTTTTTCTATATAATGAGTTTAAATTTCGTTGTTTAAGAACGGTGTTAAATCCAAACCGACACGTTATCACGAAATAAATAGAGAAGTTGTATTTCAATAAAAATGTGTTCTACTACAAATGTAGAACAGATGACTAGGAAAACATGCCATTGCAACTCCAATGGACGATGTGGATTCGCGTTTATAAGTTTATAAGTCCAATAGTGGTATTTGTCCCATGTCTCAAGGTATAAACGACGTTTACAAATAAATTAATGAAATCGCTTTTCATCGTTAAACATGATTATAATCTATCGACTATAAAATCTTCACCATTATTTGATCTTTGCCAAACTTTCTCTGTTTAAAGTGTATCACTGAATAAGAAGTGTATCATAATTGACCAGCACGTGACACCAACGTTACTGTTAATAAATCTAGTTAGATTGAGGTAAGGTTATTAAGTAATAGTTAAATAAACTTAAGCAATATCTATATCATTAGTTATCTTATGGTATTTCCATTGTGGTATACTGACGGAAACCCACAGGGTCCCAATAGGAGATTATTTGTACATCTGGCGTATGACTTAACTGGTTATTATGATTCCGCCCTGTTGAAATGAATGGCCTAGGGTGTAGAGTTCCTCTGATTAACACTACTGGTGATATTCCACGTCTCGGCTTCCAGGATTTGTTTAGCTCAGTTTATTCTGACGGCTTGGTATCAACAAATCTATAAAATCCTAACGAATATTAAAATGATAGCCTACATCTGGAAACCTTGTCGTTAAAAATAGGTTAGAATAAAAAAAACTGAAAAGTTAACTTGGCCTTCCATTATCGCAATATCGCATTGAAACTGGAAGTCTATCGCTTTACGTTAAACGGCAGTTCGGATACATTGTTTCATCAAATACTTTAAATATGGTGTTTAAATAGATAATCGAATTATTCTCCCTAGCATCGATTCTGTCTGTAAGGTAATTGACTAGCCATATTTGTGTGATTAAGAAAAATTATCGCTGCGCACAGTTTACGAATAGGTTTACAGCTGACGTGGCGGTACTGCTTCACGAGTTTATATGTTGTTTTCTACCATACAGCCTTCAATTTTAATCGGTCCCTCGACAACTTCTTTTCTCTGTTTAATTTTAGATCAGTAGTAGTGTTGTGGTAATATTTATACCATTACCCAGCGCACGTTTGCTTTTGCGGAAACAGTAGTACATTAACAAGAAAGATAGCTGGTCAATACATTTGTGCTGGTATTCGTTTGAATCTTCGGAAATGTACGAGCCTATTTTAGTATGGGTGTTTGTGGGCAAAACAGTAGCGGATGTTAATTGTCCAAGACATTGTCGTATATTTCACCTTCTCAATCTTTTCACGCCAACACAAACTCTGAAAGGTGAAGTTAAATGAAAATAGAAATGCTACTATAAGCTGTTAAAAACTTTGATATATGTTGAAACGGTAAAACTGTATTTGGTATAATAACATTACAAGCGCATGCCTTTTATGCCTGGCTTTGATTATCGCATTGATTGTTTCATTGTATGAACCTAATTAACAAACAAACATATTTGTAAAAACAACCCGATGTAAATTATTCGATAGATATCAAATAGTTGAGAATGAGATATAATATTCATAACGAAAGTATGACTGACGTTGGTATTATTTACCTTAGATCATTCAGATTTAAAATTTTGAATTATGATCAGCTGGCAAGCCTGTATTCCTGTCTTGTACTGTCGTGTTATATCTCTATCAACGTAAACCAAACGGATTCACAGGCCTACATCTGGTCTATTCAGCAATTCAGATTGATAATTTATTTTCATATTGTTGAAAGGGAATACACTTTTATGAAATTATGTATAAACATGTTGGTGCCGCCTCGTCGTTTCTAAAAAGGGTATACGCAAATTTGGCATGGCTAATTGGCCGATATCACAGACTTAAAACCCGTGGGAGCTTTCTAGTTATTATCTTTTCGTTTAAATTCATATATTGTAAGCTGGCCTGAGGTAATTTGCCATTCGTTTGTAGTTTTCTCGGGTCATTTAATAACTATACGCCGGTTAATTCAGGCGCCAAGGATTGACAACATCGTTTTTAAACACGTGTGTTAGTATCCTAGTACCGACAGCATGTTGTATGCATTCATTGTAAGGAAGAACTGAATAAATTAAACGTTTATACGCCCTATGGATTTAATGTACTTTGTGAATGCATTTATGAAAAATGTTCTGAATGGTGCAGGGAAATGGGGCAAATTGGTATTATGAAGAATAGACTTGAAGTTAACCCGTAAGACGCATGAGCAGCATTACATTCTTTAACAGTTTATGATGAACATGTAGGAGATAGCTACATATGTGTTAAACCTTTCGGAGTTCTAGTTGGAAATGGGGCAAATTTGTATTAGGTAGAATAGACTTGGTGTCACCCCGTAAGAGACATAAAGAGACATAAGCTGCATTACATTCTTCGACAAGTTATGGTGAACATATATGAGTTAGCTGCGTGTGTGTTAAACATTTCGAAGATCTTGTTGAATCTCTAGACAGCTATGTATGGCTAAAACATTACGGATATCTAGGTGAGTTTCTAAATATATATGAATTGCTAAAAAATACGGATATCTAGGTGGGTTTACAGATATATATGTATGGTTAAACATTACAAATATCTAGGAGAATATCTCGGTACATGTGGATATGTATATCCTAAACATTGCGGAGATAACGGTGAGTTTCTAGGTAGATGTAGATATGTATGGCTAAAACATTACGGATATCTAGGCGAGAGTATGTAGAGATTATATGTACAGTCTGCATGGTGTTATGTTTTGACAAATAACACGGATTCTCGATTCATATGGAAGAAATACTGTTCCTTTATATTTTTTCTACAAATTGGTACCAAACCTTGCATGCTATGTGATTTTTAAA